>JASDQU010302633.1:0-13787 GCA_032191745.1 Picea mariana | reverse complement strand
TTGAGTTAACCAAGAGTTTGAAGGCTTGAACTTATAAGAAAGTGCTTCCTTTGGATATGTATGGTTGCATAAGGTTCCCATATTCACTCCCATGGATTGATGTAATTCAAGCATGATCTCTTCAAGAGAAAAAAGAAAAAAGCACTACATTGACCTAAATCTAATCATAGTAGGAGAAACAATTTGATATAAGCTTATGGAAACTAAATCAAGTAGCATCCTCCATGGACCTGTAGGATTTGACTTGTAAGACTTGTAAAGTCTAGAGAGGTATACATATCCTACCTCTTTGGATTTGAACTTGTAACCTCTTAGGAGGAAACACATGTTCTTAACCATTAGACTCACTTAAGATGTATAATAATCTAATTTTAAAATCATTACTAAGCCAAACATCAAATTGGTATATAAAACCCTTGTTTGTTTGTGAAACAAATCTAATATACATACACCAATTTGAAACTGTCATAATTCAAGTAATTAGACCAAGTCAGATTGGGCTTCCAGTATCATCGATATATAATATAATACATAATAGGTTTGAGCCGATCATGGTGGTAACCTAACAAACCAGTGTGCTCTCTCGAAACTACTGCCTCCGTTGAAGTGGTAAACACTTCTCTTGGCGCAATAACAATTGAACGTGACTCTGAAAGCGTATTTTAAGGGTAGAGGCTTTCATAATTTCAGACTCTTGTGATTAGTATGGGATACCATTCACGGACTCAAAACACGTGGAATCGGGTCCAACAGACACAGTCTTTGAATTATAATTATACAGAAATATTCCTGTTCTCAAGACAATGCTCCTTTGACTCTTTGTCCACCAATACTCCATCAGGACAAATATAGTTTTGCTGTGATTATTTCCATGGTCATTTCGATCAAATCAATGCTATTATATACAGCTTATGCTCTACTGGCTTCGAATTATGACATACAGATAAGATTACAGCCACTTCAAGGATTCGTATCAGGATCCCTCTTGGATATGGACAAACAAAAACAATTTATTTGTACTGTCAAAAGTGGCAGAATCACGGGCTACAAAATGCAATTGCCAACCAGGGAGGCCCAAGGTTTATGAAAACCATTCGGCTATATAAGCGGACTGTGCTTAAATATAAGGACAATGCACGAGGGTAGGCCCACTTATTCTCAAGTTTAGTTTACTGGGCGCCAGCAGTATTAGAAGGATGAAGCTCATGAAGATAACTGTCATGGCAATAGCCATGCTAGCATTGCTCGCCAGCGCTTTTGTGGTTCGAGGTTCTATTCAGATATGCAATGTGAATGAGGATGACTTAATGCCATGTATGCCTGCAGTAACACGCTCTAATGTACAGCCTCCTGTACAGCCGGTTCAAGCTTGCTGCACTGTGTTAAGCACGGCAAATCTTACTTGCTTCTGTGAATTGGGGAATAAGTATCCCTCGCTTCTTCGCATGTTCCGCATCGATCCAGTTCTAGCCAGGGATTTGCCCGGAGAGTGCAAGTTAAATTCTTTTCCTGGCTGTTAGCTGAAAGTTGACTCTGCATTGTCTGTAATGTGTGGTGTGGCTTAATGTGGTAATTTATGGTGTGACCTAGTTTTCTCTGTAATGCAGAGATAGTATAATTTATGGTGTGACGTAGTGCCTCTGTGCTCTGCCTACATATAAGATCAATGTAGTGCAGAGATAGTAAAACTGACTGTGCGTTGTCTGTAATGTGGTTTTTGGTGTCATTTAGGTTTTTCTCTAATTGTAGAGCTCGCTCTGTGATCTGGAAATGACTGTGATCTCTAATGTAGTTTTTTCTCGTATACGTTCAAAAGAGTCATAAAAAAACATCATTCTTTTTCTGTTATGCCTTTGTGCCTGATTTTGTTGCTGCTGCTCTGAAATACACGATATCAAGGTGCCGTAGGCGGCCATATGGTAATGAACTATGATACAGATTCTAGGGCTGGAAATGTAATACAACTTTCTGTATCAACTTAAACAAAAACATAATCCTCGTAATAAGATTTTTCTCACATTGCTCACACTGCTTTTGAGACAAATTTCATTGATTTCAAATATATAAAATGATAATAATGAGATTTCAAATATATAAAATAATAAAATGAAATGTATAATATTGGATGTAGTTTGGGTGGTTGGAAGGAATGAATGTTACTCTTCACACTAGGTCAGTGACAAGTTGTCATCAACTCTAGACATTCATCAAATGACTAGTATATAATAATAATGAGACTTCAAATATATAAAATGATAAAATGAAATGTATTATATTGTATGTAGTTTAGATGGATGGAAGGAATGATTGTTACTCTCCCCACTAGACTAGTAACAAGATGTCATCAACTCTAAACATTTATCAAATGACTAGATTAATTTCATCTGCTTTATTTTATAAAGTTTTAGATTAATATTTTTAAAATTACAACAGTATTTTATAATTTTTTATTAAAAGAAAAGAATTTTTGTGTTTTATTAAAAGTAAAGAATTTTTTTTTTTTAAAACGCAATTCTTGTATGCGTATTTTTTTTTTATCTTTGTCAAAATTTTTATATTTAAAAATAAACAATTTCAAAAATCAATGTTTAACTCTTTAAAAAAATCTATCCGCTCACTCATTTTTAAATTTCAAAAATCAATCATTAACTCAGTCTAAAAAATCGAAAATTGATGCGTGATGCCTCGTGTTCACGAGTCACGTTCTACCATGGGCGTCTCTGCCCTCCTGACACTACCCTCCACTTGGTAACAACACCAGCAACTACAGTAGCAAGCTAAAAGCAGGAAAGAAGCCAGCACCAAATTCTGAACCAGCACATACATCGATAATAAACTCTAATTACACTGGGAGAAATGACTCTCACCTTTCATTGAAGTTACTACGTTCTTCACTTTGTTTGGCAGCATTCATAGTCCATTCGAACTCTCAACTTCATGTTCTATTTGTGTTGAGTTGCATGCATCATTGTTAATTAATTATTTTATGAATATAAAAAGGTTTACAACAAAATAGATGTTGTGGTAATTAACTCCTATTTGTTTTGTGTTTAGATTAAGATTTTATTATTAAGAAGTTTGTTAGATTTAGATTTTATTTATGTGTCTTTGAAATATATGTTAATAAATGAATTGTATAATTAAGATAGTTTATTTATATTAAGCATAAACTTTCTGTATAAATATGTATTTGATTGAATAATAAATAAGTAGAACAGTTTTTTTTGTGTGTAATGATTTCCTAAGTATAGGAATCACCTCAAAGTGTACAATCTTCATGTGCCTGGAGTGGTGGCAACATCAAGCTAGGGGGAATGCACAAATTTTCACTAGCTGCAAAAATAAATTCAAACGCCTATTAAAATAGGCACAAGAGAAATCCTCATGAAGCTCCCATTGATATGTTGATTTTATTTTATATTTTGATTATTGACATATCAGTAGTTTTCATTGTTGATTGTTTTACTCCATTTCAGTGAAATGATAGGGTTAACTTATGTATCATCATGTTGGTTTTAGTTTTCAATGACTATTAACTCTAGGAGCCTCAAAGATGCTAGGTAACCCTGGTAAGGTGTCCCTTCATATAGTTGAAGATGAAGACACTTTTTTCATACTTTCTTAATTGTATCATTTTTGTTTTGAAAAATTATGGAACAACCCTTATTATCTCGTTTTCGCATCCTCATAGTTCGCCTAGCCGAATCTTGCGAACATGCACCTCTTGAGGGCATGCAACGCCATGACATTTCTCACTTGGCAACTTGGAAACACCAAGGATACTTCTTCTACACTACGCCTCTTCACCTAGAGCGTACCCATACTTCGTTCTAGGCTACGAGCTAGTCACACTCCTACTCTAATGCAAATCTTGTGTACTTAGACAATTTTTAACAGCTTAACGCTTAGTCATATATAAGCATACATCCATGAAATGAAGAAAACACTTGTGAAACAAACAAGAGAAACACAAATATAGTGCGGACAGTAGAAAACATGCCTAACACTAGGCTAGGTCTTATTATTGTAAAACTATTACAATATGAGAACTACCTGCTCAGTTTACAACTTGGGCAGAGTCACAACTCACCTCACCTCACCAAGACCCTCATACACATATTTGTCACATCAAGATTTTTTTGTTGTAACATCTTTCGCAACTTTTGCGGAGCACCCAAACGTACATCCACCAAACACTCGCATATATTCTCTTTTGCAAGACTTCACAAAGACCTGCGGTTCTATCTCCCACCATTCCTTATACAGACCTGAGACAAGACTTCCCCCAAATTCAGCCCAAAAGAAGGTCGTTCCAACTCTATCCACATAATCACCTCAAGGCAACACAAGTCCTCCCATGTGGAGCAACTTGGCTGCCTGAGGGAGCTCTCTCCTCTTCGTCTAAGTCTGCCTCAGAATCACAGAATTGATCTTGCTCTCTTTGTTCTTCAAATCTGCCTCCCTTGGTTGTGCACCATTTTTCTATTATAGGGACTCCAAAGGTCACCATTGCAAATCATCGCGTCATTTGGGTGTGTTGTGCCCCTTCACGAACCATCATGCTCAAACACAATGTTGCGCCTCTTCGCAGACCTAGTTTCCCAAACGAAACATCGCGTCCCTTCACATAGTCAGTCACCCAAATGAACCCATGTGTTCATCCAAATGAACCCATGCGTTCATCAACCATCGCGTCCCTTGGTGTGTTCCTAATGTCAAGGTTCCCCAATCTCTTGGCCACTTCATACTTAGACAAACCCCTTGACAGGTTCACATGCCCAAGACGCCCATTTTCCCAACTAGCGCAACACTTGAGTGACAAAGCAACCCCAAGTTCTACTTCCTTGAAGACTTGGACGAGGTTATCCGTTATAGGGAAAGACCTTACACTCATTAAGTTACTTAATGCAAAAGAAATAACAACTACTTCAAACCTTTCTAAAAGGTTTCCAAATAAAGGTGGTAGCAAAAAACAAATGTTTATCACTTGTATAATGAGTAAGTCGTTAATGCAAAGGAGACGCTCCTGTTAAAACGCTTTACCAGCTTGTTTTGTTTGGCCCATGAAATTGGAAATAAAGTTGTATAGTTCGCCCATGAAAATAAAGATGTATAGGGGCGAATTTAAATGCTGATTTCAAACCCTATAAATTATGAGAAAGATCTGATATCAAACGGCAAATTCAATTGTAAAATAGTGTAAAATAACAAATTTAAGTGGAAAAATATCGTTGTAAGTGACCATCCTTAACCTAAATGTAGATTCGGTTATGGAGGCCCAGAGACAAAGTCAATGGTTCTTTTCGGCTTGGCCTCCGATAATCCGAATCTACAATTTATTTACGATCAGGGGTGGTAAGTATTGAATCTCCAACGGTCCACCATTTTGTTCTACATTGCTTCTGAAACATGTTTCTTCTCGTACTCGATCCAGGGTTGTAAGCAATGAATCTCCAACGGCCGAACATTTTGTAATACATTGCTTCTGAAACATGTTTCTTCCGTATTTTATCATTACGCTTTTGTTCTACATTCTTCGACACATGTTTCTTCCCCTACTTTATCATTCTACAATAATGTTCAACGCGTTTCTTACAGAAGATGCTTAATATAAGGCTTGCTACGCAACCATATTTCTTATGCGTTAACATAATCTTTTTCAGGTAGTTTCATTAAACCTTCGGAAAGGTACAAATATTGAGTAATCCCTCGAATTTGATTTACCATCGTTCAAAAATCTGGTCTGTAAAGGATATCTCAGCAATTCTTCGAATTTGTTTTACCATCATTCAGAAATCTGGTTTGGAAAGGTGCAAATGAATTTGATTTACCATCATTCAGAAATCTGGTTTGGAAAGGTGCAAATATTTGAGTAATTCTCCGAATTTGATTTGCCATCGTTCAGAAATCTGGTGTGGGCACTCCCTATCATGCGAATAAAGCGATATTATTTATGCGAGTCCACATAGTATCTCTGCTAATGGTCAGGAATGCCTCTTCATGCCAGCCAGTATTTGGGGAGTTTGCACTTTACATTATCGAATATGGATCTCAGTAGCTTATGAAGCTATTATATAGGTTGAATGGGTTAATGGTTAAGAACATCTCTTTCTTTTTAATAGGTTACAAGTTCAAATCCAGAAGGGTAGGATATGTATACCTCCATAAACTTTACTAGTTAAATAACTGAAGAAAGTTTCAAGTTATTTAACCATTACTACACCAGCCTTGTAAAACTTGACATGAAATGAAATAATAAATAAAAATACACCTTAATAAATTGGATCCATCTAAATACTTGATAAATCCAAGTTTAAAATAAATTTAAGATAGTATTTAAAAAAATATTTCATTTCACAATTTTGAAATGTGCTCAAAATAAAATAATAAAGTAAAAAAAATAATATTTCTATTCATCATTTATTGCATGCTTTTTATTAATAAATTTAATTTTTACTACTACATAGTTTTATCATGATTAAACTATTATTATTATTATCATTGTAAAAAATTAATTTATCAAAACTCTTTTTTATATAAAATTAAGACTGAAAAATAAATATACATAATGCATAAAACTTATCTTAAAAATTAACTCTACTTATTATTGGATCTTTTAAAAATACATTTATATTAATTGAGTAATTGTAATAACATGTAATTTTGTTATTTCTTAATATTTAAACCTTTAAAATTAGAAAGTATAAATTAGCTGACTATCTTAATCTTTGTTAAAATTTATTTGTTAATTAAAAAGTATAAATTAGTCAACTATTTTAACTTTTCTTAATTTTTGTTAGAATTTAATTGTTAATTAGAATATAAATTAGTTAACTATTTTAACCTTTTTTATTATTTAATTGTTAAATTTAAATAAAAATGCATTTTAATCATAAATAAATTTATGGATTGTTATTTTGTATTTTATGTATTCTATTCGATATATTCAAATTTATAAAAAATATTATATAAAAATAATCTATAGAAAGTAAAATATTTAGAACTCGTTTTATAATTAAATTATATTAAATAAAAATATATTTTAATTAAAACTCTATTAAATTATTAAAATTAAATAACTAAATAATTAAAATTAAATAACGATGTATTTTTATTATAAATTTATCTATAAGTTGTTATTTTGTGTTTTCTTACTCTACTCAATACATTAAATATTTATATAAAATAATTATATTAAAAAAATTTATTTAAAAAAAATAAATTAAAATAATGGAAACATGTTTTGTGTTTTCTTAGTCTACTCAATACATTAAATATTTATATAAAATAATTATATTAAAAAATATTTATTTAAAAAAAATAAGTTAAAATAATGGAAACATGTACAAGTTTTTGAAGGGAAAACGTTTGAAAAAGTGGCCCCTTCCAAATAGTTGGTATGTAGGAGAAATGCACTATATATAAAAAAAATACAAAATATATAGATTAATAAGGAAAATGTTATATTTTTTAAACTTCAAGAGAAATGTAATATAAAAAATTCAAAATATATATGGATATATAATTTTTTTTAATAACACATTATTTTGTAAGAAAATAAGAATAATATATATAATGACATTTTAAAGCGAAACTCATGTATGTGTTAATTTTCATAAATAATTACATGTTTCAAAGTTTTATGGCCAAGTGGTTTTGAGTAGCAAATTTCATATTTTTATGCATGATATAATTTATGAAAATACTATAATCATGTTAATCTTGAAATGCTAGGAACTCTTAAGTCTGAACTCTTAAGTCTGTTGAATTCTAAATAGAATATGAAATTTAATTTCTCCATATAAAGTGTGATGAAGTCATGATTGTTCTCAAATATTGTCAAACAATTAATAGTAATGTTAACAAATTTAAATTAATAGTAATGTTAACAAATTTAAGTAAAATGATGGAAAAGGTAAGATAAAATGGGATGTTAATTTTTGCTTTAAAAATTTAATATTACTATTAATTATTAAAATGCCAAACTACTCACAAATCAATCTCCTATCTCTATTTGTTTTTAAAAGATCATTAACATAGATAAAGAGATATTTTCCTATAAATCCAATACCCTTTACACCCCTTGTAAGTAATTAAATAGACTTAGAAACATTAAAAATAAATAAAAACCCAAAGCATGAGTGAAAATCATTGAAATACCTTATAAATATCATCAACCATAACATACAATGGAATAAAAACATTGTATAATATAGTCAATAACATTTCCAAAACGTTTTGTACATGTTTTGGATCATACCATAATGTTTGTTTCCAAATATAGAAACATTGTATAATATAGTCATTAACATTTCCAATTTCCAAAACTTTTTTACATCTTTTGGATTATTGAAACATTTTGGATATTAAGACAGTGTCAAAGTAGATATTTCTTGCAACTTAAAAATAACCTTAACATCCTTTAAAATTTAAAAAAAAAAAAATTAGGAAAAACTGTATTCTCATTTTGGCAACGGCTAAGGGCCCATAGCCTTCTCATAATATCTGCAAAAGTTTCTTCGGACGATGATCGTCTCTAAAATTCTAATGAGATGTGTTTTTAAAATATTAGGAAAGTTTAATAATTACGTTGTTGTAATTTAAATTTAAAATTTTAATAATTAAAATTTTATAATTTCTCCATATTAAATTTTATTGTAATAATTTTGCATTGAAAAATTGAAATTCATTTTACAATTTAATATAAGGGAGATGAGTATGTATCTATGAGATGAAATATAATATAGTGTTAATCTATATAATATTTAAAAGTAAATAAAACAAATAATATGTTCATCTATGTTATTATAGATTAATGTTATTATGAAATATAATATAGTGTTAATCTATATAATATTTAAAAGTAAATAAAACAAATAATATGTTCATCTATGTTATTATAGATTAATGTTATTATAGATTAGATGATATTTTTTGGGAAAGTTCAATTAAAAAAATGTCATGATATGAAATGTTTTTCATACTTATGGAACCTAGAGGTTATAGTGGTAGATGTATAAAAAAAAATTATATAAATTAGATGACTAACATTATTATAAATCAAAATATAAAATTTTTAAATCCAAATATAAAAAAAGAATATGAAATATTTGTGTGCATATATACACTCACATTATTTTATATTTCTTTTATTTTTTAATATATCCAAAGATAAGATGGATCTATGTTGATTCAATCCTCATATGAAATATTTTTAATATCATTGAACTATGTTGGTATTTAGTTATATTGTTTTTACAATAAGGATTGTTTTAGTATTAGAATAAAATTCACAACTATACTTGGACAACATTCATAAAAAAAAGTAGTAGAGTTGGATTAGTAACATCACCTTGTAAGTTCCAATAAAGTATCAATTTCTAAATAATACTATAGAGTCTTTGTTTGCCACGGAGAGAACAAATTCCTCATAGACAACAAATAGTTTGTGTGCATGTGGAAGGGTTAATGAAGGCTAAGATGTGAACCACTAGATTTGTGAGGGATTCTAGAAAAACCTTCAGTTCCAACTTTTTCCCCTTGATAATAACTAAGGTTATTGTAGATTCCTTCTCCTAATCCCAGAGGCCCAAGATATCTCTACCCTCCTCTAGGGAATTATTGTCCCTGACTATATATACTTCCTTCTTCTAATGTATAATGGTATTCTTCTATTTTTCCAATTCTAAGGCTCAATTGATGGCCATGCCCATAATTGATGGAGTTTGATTTTCACATTGGTGGAGGCCCTTCAATATAATTTATATTTAACCTAGAAAGGAACAACAATAGAAACATTGAGCTATTGCTTTCTTGCTCTCATTGTTGAAGACCCGGTCTGTACTCCATGTTAAGAATGACTAATTACAAATAAATGAGACTACTCCCTTGGATACTGCAACCACTCAACTTTAATCTAGAGGTCTAACCAAATTATAAACCAATTCATGAGAAAAATATCCCACGTTCCTCATATATTTCATATTAACTACCAAGCCCACACAATTTCTATGGTAGACTTGAAAAACAATAAAATACAAATAACTTATTGGAGCTCTCATGTGATGCAGGAGTATTTCACCTTCAAAATCAATATTGTTGATTTGACCTAGGGATCTTTACATTTACTAAGGGAACGGGTTCCCTAAACATCAAATTAATGTAAATTCTCATGTTTTAGTGGGATTCTAGAAGGATATGATTTATTTTTCCCTATTTAAAGCATAAGAGCTTAATTGAGCAATTAGTTGATTTTAGATAGATTATCCTAAATATGGAGGATCCGATTCCATTTGATCCTTATCAATTTTAAAGTATGAGAGTGCTATTATGGTTGTTAGTTGCACAATCTTAGGGACTTGTTGATGGGATAGAAGTTAACCTTCCATGCTTAAAATTGTAATCCTACGGGAAATCAAGTGTGTGTGTAGAGACAGAGTGAGGAGGAGGTAGAGAGGAGTGTGTAAGAAGCCAAGTGTGGCCAAAATGCCGAACAGAGGCCAATTAAATGTAAATCAGGATAGGAAGATGAGAAGGCCTTATGTAAATTGTGTATAGATTCACCAATAGAATCTTTGTGTGTTTATTTTATGTCTCGGTGTATCACTAAACGATCTCTTGAGTTAGTGTTTGTATGGGTTTCAAGATTTATTGTTTGCATCCAGAGTTGAGTGTTACAGGTTTGGGTGCATAGAAGAAGATACAGTAGTCATTGATCGTTGATCATTGGAAGGATCAACGATCCAAATCACATCTAATTATACCATGAAGGAGAGACCACATGTAACCATAGGATCACCCCACAATTAAGTCCTGACCATTGGATCGAAGTTAGAAGGACTTCGTAGAAGTCTCGATAGTCCGGTGGTGAGAATAATATATGGCCATCCATTGCTGAGCCAGATTGACAACCGACGGCGTATCGGGAGTTAAAAGACACGAGGAATTTAAGGTAGAATCACAATCGTTAGATCTAGATCCAGGCCGATGCTTCTTGTTATAGAATACTGCAAGCAACAACGGTTTTAAGGTATTGGAGAGCCTAAAATTATCGAGGTCTCGATAACGACAAACATTATGATGACATATGCAGCCACTCAGATAATGACATGTGACCAATTCAGGAAGTGACACATGTCAATGTCCAATTAGAAACTTCCACGCACGAAACTCATTAATTTAGGTGACACGTGGAAAGTCCACGTAGGAAACCCTAGGTGAACCCTAGTAGTTGTTCATCGGAGATCAATGATGGAGGTTCAACTAGATAAATCTTGATCAACGGTTCTCCTTATGGTGGATCGCGACCATCAAGATTTTTTGGTTGATAATAAGTGGTGTAAGTCTTGATGTCCCAATGACAAGATATGTCATGCTGAAATAAAAGCGTCCACTAAGGGGGTGCCACATGGAAGAAAGGTTTCAAAGTGCTCAGGGTTCCCTGTTGACCCACATCGCCAGTTTGAAATATAATTAGAGTAGAATAAATAGTTCATACTGGATCTGCGATATGGATTGACGGTGATCCATCATTGAATGATATTGCAGAGGAAGAGATCCTGACCATTGATTAGGAGTGGGATAAATGGTCCAACTCATTTTGGACCGCGGTTGTTGGCACAAGCTTATTTTGGGGAGAAAAAACAATTTTGGAAAGCACTCCAGATATGGAGGAACAGAGGGAAAATAGGTATGATGTTCAGCCAACTAAGTAATAAGAGATGGCAGAGGAAAAGAAAGAAAGAGCTACTATTAGCAAGAGGCATCTTATAGAGGGAGAATCTCTTGGTATAGCATTAGAATAAGAAACATGAAGGTCGACTGCTGCAAGAAGTGCACCAATCACAAGTGAATTCTAAACCAGAAACCAATAAACACATAACAAGTATAATCAATGTGAGAAGGAGCACCAACAAGATGAATTCCTTCTATTACTTAAGGACTATTACTAGCAACAAAAACACATTCATGGAACATGAAACAAAGGAAAACACATTGAACATCAAGACCATGATGAATCTCGGCTATCTAAGAAAACCTTATATGCTTATATTAAACATTCATAAGAAATTACAAAGTTCTCCTGCTATGAGGGCAGGCCCCTCTCCGATAATTCCAACCTTCTATTTATCTTTTTATCAGTATATATATAGATAAATTACATATGAGACCCAAAAAGATTAATCTTCTCCAAGATTCCAAAAATAGACATCAGTGATAGAGGGTGTAACGTTCCAAAGCAGAACTCCTACTTTCTAGGGAGCATTATAAACAAAAACTCACATATTTGATATTTTTTACCCTGAATGCCACTTGTTTGCATCATCACAAAATTCTCTGAAACATACTTAATTTAGCTTGAAATCTATTTCAAGTTTGCAATCTCTTCATTTAAATTATCAAGCCAATCATGTTGGTTTTCTTCAGTACTTTCAACCATTTCAGCTCTAACCTCCTTCTTATGTCGCTTTCTCCTTTTACTCTTTCCAATTGAATGTGGTATCCATATGCGTATCCATTGATGATAAAATCCTTCATGATGGGATGTAATCTGATTTCTTCCCCTGACTCTAGTTCATCTACAGACTTTGTATGAAATTTTGTTGCCAGTATTCATACAACAAGCTTTTCTTTCTTCTTCATTGATAATTTTGTGAAATTATTTGAATATCCCAGTTTGTTGAAGGACACTGGATCTGTCTTCTCCATTTCCTCTAGTTTTCCAAGAAGCACAAGATTATATCCCTTGGCTGTACAAGAATTAGACGAATGATTCGATTTGCGGTTACCCCATTCTGGAATAAAACTTTAATCACCAGAGACAAAGTAATATCACCCATGTTTTGAATGGCAGACGTCATTGAGTGCTAATCATTGGTTACTAACAAAATTCCTTGCATGGATAACGAATTATCATGTTTGGTCATTGATTTCAAATGATGAGCCTTCAAATCAGTTTTTTGGTGATGTTCATTTGGCATCTCATGGACAAATGGCTCCCACGCAAGTGTCTCGAGATGATTTAGCTGGCCGTCAACTTTCCCTATCCACATGTGACCTTTGGATTTAAGAAATTGAATGACGTTTGACACAAGATTTCAAGGAGCGATTGAGTGGCTTCAAGATCACCCAATTTTCCCCTCGATATGCATCCAGAGGCACCATGTGCCCTCGAGACAAAAACATGGTACTCTTATCGGCCTTCTTTCAAGAGATTATCCCCTGCGCTAGTTCTTGGCCCGATATGCTCCACGACCGTTGATCTGCGGCATCCACGATCCACAAACAGTTGAGTCCCTTCAACTTCTCACTTCCGCTAGATTTAGTCTCGTCTTCTAGATATGGCATCATCCTCTAGTTTTTCGCACCTCTACACCAATTTAGCCGCTTGCTAAGAACCAAGACTTGGATTCCACATAAAATTGTTATAGTGATAACATGGGCTCCAACTGGGGATGCTATCTTCCCTGTGAGGTAGCAAAGAATAGTAGACCCTATGCCTTATCCATTGGGGCTTCTCTCAGAACAGGCGTGTATCATACCTTGAGTTGTCAACAATGTTCGTTGAAAACCGCAATCTACACACTACTCTCACTTAGAGGTTGAACGATTTATTTGGAGACCTAAAATTGAAAATGCTTGATCTGTTAGAATATAGAAGATGGTGTGCTCGTTTTACCATTGATGATACCCTCGTCACCCAACCACAGGCCGAAGCCTCCCTCCGAGCACCTTAACCTTGACCTGAGAATTCCTCCGGAAGCAAACCCTAGGCTAGATAGCCAAAC
>JASDQU010302631.1:0-13897 GCA_032191745.1 Picea mariana | reverse complement strand
TGGGGCATTTGTTAAGCCAAATGACATAACAAGCCACTCATACAATCCTTCATTTGTTTTGAAGGTTGTCTTCCATTCATCTCCTTTTCGCATCTTGATCTGACGATAGCCACTCTTCAAGTCTATCTTGGAAAAATAAATAGCTCCACTCAAGCAATCCATTAAATTATCCATTGTGGGTAAAGGAAATCTATACATGATGGTTATCTTTTTGATGGCTCTAGAATCTGTACACATTCTCCAACCTTCATCCTTCTTTGGACTCAACAAAGTTGGTACAACAAACAGGCTCAAACTTTCCCTGATCAAACCCTTATCCAACAATTCTTGGATTTTCTTCTTGACCTTTTCATTCTCTTGAGGGGTCAATCTGTATGCTGATTTGTTCAGAAAACTCGCTCCTAGAATAAGGTCAATATGGTGACTGATACTCCTAATGGGCGGTAAAGAGTGAGGTAACTCATCCACCACAATATCAACAAACTCATCCAACAACTCCTAAACTTCCACAAGAAAATCATTCATAGGAGTGCTTGTGAGAATGACTCTCATCTTACCTACAACAACAAACTTCATTTCATGTTCTTTGTTGACTTATTTCAAGAGTTCCTTCCTACTCATGAGAAGTATACTAGGATTAGCTTCTTCTTTGACTCCCTTGTATATGCGTACACCCATTTTTCTCAAGGGTATAAGTGTTCTTCCTCCCATCATGTATGACATTCCTGTCATATTTCCATGGTCTTCCCAACAAAACATGAAAAACATCCATAGATATGATATCACATAATACTTCATCTTTATAACCACCTATTTTGAATTCAACTTTACATTGTTGACTTACCATGAATTGATGTCGTTTCCGCAACCATGACACCTTATACGGATTCAGATGTGCAGTTTTATACAACTTCATATTTTCCACCATCTCTGTGGATACTAAATTATCAGTACTCCCATTGTCTATGATCACTTTGCATACCCTATATTTGGCCTTGCAAGTAGTTCTGAACAGTCTATTCCTCTGAACTGGCTCTCGTTCCTCTTTCTCTGGATTTACGAGAACTTTCCTCATCATGAGTGATCTTCCTTATTTTGTTGCTTCTTCCTTCATCTTTGTCTTCACATTCCTCTTTTGTTCTTAAGAAATGTGAGCTTCTCTAGTTCCTGTATTTTTCTTCTCAAGATATTCTCAAGACATGTGCCTTGTCTTTCCACAGGCATAGCACTTCACTTCTCCTCCTCTGCCTCTTCCTTTTCCTCTGGAAAAATAATTTCCTTCTCCATAGTTTCCTCCTCTAGAGCTTCCTCCTTTCTCTGTCTGACTGTGATACTTTCCATCTTCTCCTCTGGGTTTCTGGAATTTTTCTCTGACAATTCCTCTACCTCTGTTTGGACTCTTTCCTCTGTTTCTTTGAATTTTCTCCCTTGCCAACTTTTCTTCTGCTTTCAGAGCTACCTAATAATCATCTTCCACTATCCTCATTTTCATTATGTTTATTGCATCTTGGATTTCATATCTTAGGCCATTAATATACCTGGCAATTTTTTCTTCGTCATTCTCCCTATGTCTTTGTCTTATGTTCATCCTGTAAAACTCTTCAATGTACTCCTTTACTAACAACCATTTCTACCTTAGGTTCTGCAACTTCCTAAATAGATTTATCTCATAATCCTTGGGTATGAATTTAGCCTTCAAATTAGCCACCATTCTATCCCAATTCTTAATTTTGGACTTACCTTTGCATCTTTTGTCATCTTTCAATTTGTCCCACCATAATGCTGCATGTCCCTTCAATCTGGTCACATCATGCTTTACCTTCTTCTCGTCATCAATATCCTCATAATCGGAGTACTTGTCTAAAGAACTTATCCAGTCAAGAAGTTCCTCCACATCCAAATTACCTTCATACATTGGGACTTTCATTTTTTCTCTAGATCCCATTTTAACAACATCTCTCAACAGTCGCTCCTCTATTGCTTGTTCTCCTGCAACTTCTTATGCTTAAACATCTTCAATTTTGGCTTCGCTAACGTCACCAGATTCAGGTTCTCTTCTTTATGTTTTCTCCATAGCATCCAACCTTGAACGAACTTGTCTCATCTCTTCTCCCATGGATGCATTGAACACTGGTCTCTCTCTACGTCTCCTTGGTAGCATGGTTTTGAGTTTTCTTTTTCCTACAAAGATTAATTCAGGCTCTGATACCACTTGAAGCAAACCCCCACCACCTCCTAGTCTAAGGATCCTAATGCTAAGGATATGAATTAGCTCACGGTCCCTTGCTGAGCCCTCAAATTCCTTTTCCACAGGCCTTTACTCTTCTCCCTTAGCACAAAATTACATTCACGAGGGTCTTATCTCTTCAACAGAGAAATCCACATGACCTTGGGAGAAAAACATGGTCTAATCTCTTTAACCCTCAAGAACTCCATCACTTCGAAGCTCCAAGATTCTGGAGTTCTCAAAAATACAACCAACAATCCTCCTGCATGCCAAATTCATGAATAGTCGAACTATGGCAGAGATCAATGGTTCTCAATAAGTGTCGAGATCTACGGTTCACCCCATCTTTGATATTCTGGGCTTCGAGGATTCTACCCACTCCAACATGCCATACTCCCAGAGTATTGACCTTTGAATCAACATATCAGATGGTTAATACTTACCTCAGATCAATGGTCCCCATCTACTCCATGCTCCGGGCTTCAGAGTTTTTCACCACATGACTCCTCAAATCCTCCAGATTGTCGAATTGGTGAACTCGCGAAGGGGCTCAATCGACGGTTCATACCTCTCCAGAAACCAACAGTTACGATCCTCTCTGAGACTCCGACCTTCGGGAGTTCAGAGAGGTTAACAAATACACTTCCCCGGATCGTCGAACTCCAAAGTGGTAAGGATTCATGATCTACTGTCCTCGTTTCCTTGCAAATGGATGGTCTGGATCTCCTCCAGCCTTCGGGGATTCTCAGTCCACAAGACTTTGCACCTCCATTCTCTGGAATTTCGAACCTACGAAGTCTGAGATCTGTTGACATGTGTATTCACTATCAACGGCCCAGATTTACTTCAGATCCCAGGGCTTTAGGAAACTTGTCTCCTCCATGACACAAACTCAAGAACTTCTGAATACACAAAGTATGAAGGAATTCTAGGGTTATCTCTCACATACCTTTTTCCAAATCTGATGGTCACGAAAGATCTTGGATTCCTCTGAACGGATCTCATTCACTCATCCTCCAAAAAAAAGGAATTATTCCTTATTGGCACAGGGGTAGACCCAGGGTTTAATGATTTGATAGCACACCAACAAAGCCCTAACTATTGGCCCTTTCGACAACACCTGCGAAGCAGATGAAGTCTCACCCGAGGTAGAGGCAGGGGTGGTCATAGGACTCAGGTGTCTACAACCTAGCTGGAGAACAGATATGTGATCACAATACTTAACAGAGCACTTAGTAGTTACCATTCATTAGTATTTAATCCTTATTCACATTGCAGGTTAAAACCCTAATTACATAACAACTCAGTATTCATTGAGATCTAATGTCACACACCCCCGCTACGACATAATAGATTTTTTGCCTTTTCTTGAGGGACAGAATCCCCAAAATCCTACAGGGCTTAGTACAGGCTACAAAGGCCTCCTCTACCTCGACAGAGTCTCTGCGCGACCTCCCGGTCTTAAGGATTGTTTAGTTTCTTTTATGAGCTGAAGCGACTCCTTTGATTCCTTGCTGGAATCTCAATTCAATTGATCCACAAGTCCTTCGAAAGTTCCCCTGTGCGAATAGCACTAGGTGCGAGCTCCACGACTCCCAAGTGACCACAACGCTATGAACAAGGCCTATTCCCAAAGGCGCTTGTCGCAACTCGCGATCTCGTGAGTTTGTGAGTCGAAGCTCTTGACTCCTCCTTTCCAATCTCGCGATACCCGAGATCACGAAATGGGTATAGCTCCCTTCTGTAAGCGCCCTCCGTGCGTGACCACCGGCTAGGCTAAACACTAGCTCCCATCGCAACTCATGAATTCACAAGTCAAAGGGTTGAATCTCTGTGCTCTTCCCATGCGAACCTCCGAAACTTGGAAGTCAGCGAGGGTTGACCTTCCTTTCACACTTCTCACAACTCGCCACTTTGCGAGTTGTAGTGTCGAGCTCCCGTGCTTGTATCTCGCGAATCCCGGAGATGCAAGAAGTCAACGAAGTGTTGACTCCTTTTTCCCAGGCGATGCGTGCCCGCCTGTCAACCACGCGGGCCCCACCTTGTGGTTTTCCACATGTCCACATTCGTGCCTCGGCTCTCGGCACTTCGTGACTTCTGATGTCGAGAAGAGGTTTTATCAACCTATGAACCTCTGAAGGCGCGATGCACACGATGAATCTCCTGATCCAACGATCCTCCCTTGACCTGGATCCAATAGCTATCCTTGCTCCTTTCGATTTCGCCACTCGCGACTTGGAGCACCCAACTCGTGGGCTCTCATCTTATGAACCTCTGAGTTCGTGAGATCCCTCGATTTTTTCCACTTGTCCTCCTCAGATGGGCGATCCTGATCTTCTCGCAAATTTTCCACTCGCAAAGTCTAGGCACCCAACCTTGTCACCTTCCCTTCATGAAACCCCAAGAAGCAATATTAGCTTTCTCTCTCGTGTTCTTTCTATTCGTGACTTCGCAAGTCGAAGGGTTGAACTCTCATTCCCTTATCTCATGAATCCCTGAGACGCGAGAGGTCAACGGGTGTTGACTCCTTTCACTAGGTGACATGTGTCCACCTATCTATCACATGGGCCCACCTTGCAGTTCTACAATGTGTCCCTCATCCCCAGCTTCAACACTTCACAACTTTTCTTCCCGAAGCGCTACCTACTTTGTATCCCGACACCCGAAGTGCTGAGATCCCGAATTCCTCGCTACTCCTTATCGAAACTCGCAACTTCAGGAATTTCAGGACAAAAGCCTCGACCTCCTATCCACCGATATGCCGAAATGTTGAAATTCCGACACATCGTCAACGCGGGTCCCACAACGGAACTTTCCACCTTTTTGGAGTTTCGGACTTCGCGACTTCGCGAATCCTGATGCTAAGCTTTCGGTTCTTCAACCCACAAAACCCCGAAATACCAAGTTCCAATGCACTTCACCAATAAATGGCTCACACAAATCCTTTCACCCCTTTGGGACTTCGCCTTTCGCGACCTTGTGAATCTTGAGGCAAGGGTTTTAACCCTTCAACTCGAGAATCCACGAAATGAGATTACGCGAGTGATCCAACGGTTCTTGTCGACTCAGATCCTACGGTTCGATTTCTCCTGAACTTAAAACTTGAAAATAGGCTTACCGTAACTCCCCTTCTCCTTTGCAATATCTGATGGCTCTCGAGACTTCGTGAATTCTCCATAGAGAATTTCGACCATCCAATGCCTCCTTGACGACTCTTGCGAAGTGAATACGGTAATTCCTTCGCTACTATTTCGGGATTTCAAGAGGATCGTTCTTCCTTGTACAAGGTTACTAAGACTTGCGCCTTCAAATCCTTTTCCAGGTTCTTGGTGAGCTTTCTAAGAAGGGTGTCTCTATGGGGAGATCTATCTAGGGTATTACCTGAGATGGATAAGGGTATAGATTTCCCGAGAATAGACTTGAAGTCTGAATTAATTCAATATGCGTATAAATAGCGATTTATAAAACGTAAGCCATACGTAGTCTTTCCATTATAAGCGTGCAACCACCATTTCTAAATCAAAACACTACACAGATAGTCTTATACTCAAACCATTCATAAAACTGCACAGACTGTGAGCATAGATGTCAGCATATAAATTTCAAGATGCAAGATGTAAAACACTTATCAGAAATAACACCAGATGTGATTGCAACTATTGAGAGGGGTGCTCATTTCCACCCAACCGTAGGCTCAACGAATCCCAATGGATTTACCACTAGCCACCCCCGAGCTGAGACCATGATGTTGCGAGACTGCGTCTCTATTTTCCAGTGACCGAGAACGAAGGTTACTCTCCTCCTTCTCTACTGTCACTTACTCTGTGTTTTTCCAGAGTTCCTCTTTCTCTTTCCCTCGTGTCTGCCCCTTGATCGCCCACTCTTCCTGCATTTTCTCTATTCGGCAAGGTTGTGTGTGGCACAATTTTCCTCGCAGTGGTCAAGTCTAAGGACTCTACAGATGGGCGGTTCACCCCCATCCCTCATTACTCGTGAGGAGCCCTTTACCTACCAATCCTTAAGAGTCATTTAATTTGGGGCCAGCGAGCTACTCTTGGTTCTCCAGGCCAGTGAAGTCCAAATACGGTATTGGTTTCAGTGGAAGTTAACGCCACCATTCTAGGTGCCTTCCACCACCTTTCTCCAGCCATCGTGGTCTCTTTTTCAGCAGTCCTGCAATATATATTTATAATATTATTCACATTCATCGACCTTTTTCACAAGGTCCATTCATATCACACATTCACATTTTTGGGTTTACCACAGTTCTTGGCCAGTATAGTTATTTTGACAAACTGGGGGAAACAAGGTGTTACATCTAACACATTCAAGCACTGAGCACATAGAGATAGATCAAATTTGGCATTCATCCACATTACCAAGGACCAAGCTAACATATCAGATGCATCTAAATTAAAAAGATTAAGCACTAAGCATAAATCACATCAATCACACAAAGAAACCATAACAGAGGATATACCTGGTTCACCCCCAGCGTGGGGCTACGTCCACCAACTCTTCTTCTTCTTTATTATCTTCAATCAATATTCTTACATGCTCAAAGAACCAAGACCGACTCTGCATAGGAAAGGAGATCTGCGCACACCTTACTAGATCCTCCTTCCCCGAGTTAGGTCACAACACAAATCCTTCTTACAGTCACTTGCACTTAGCTTTGCAAGTCGTAACAGTATGTACTAAACCAATCACTACATACATGCACTTAGCACAAGATTCTACAATTTGCAGGTTCTTGCACATATCCAACAATAACTCTATCTTTCTTACATCACCTAGCTATCTATTTATACATTACAAAATAGGTCAACATGGGTAAACCCATGGGCCGACATCCCATACCCCTTACACAATCCAAAAACCCAAAAAGGTCCACAAAAGGTGGCGAGATCCCGCGATCTCCGCTTCACCTGGGCACTCCACCTTCAACTAGCATGTCAAAGTCCCGAAATGGTCAAAACATGACCAATGTTCTCCAAAACTTGGTCGAGGGCTAACAAGCCCCCAACACTCACCTGTGACTCGTCCCGAGTCACTCTAATCTAGGCAATCTTGCTTCAAATGTCTCAATTTTGGCTCAAGCCGCTTCGACCTGCTGCTTCGCCAGAGCCTCCTGCTCGACAAACTCCTGAATAACTTGCTCAGTCACTGGTCCTTCCAAGTGTTGTTTACCATGGTGACCACTTTCTCTAGCTGTGCACCCTGTCCTTTGATCTCCTCGAAAAGTGTGCAAGCTTCATCTTGCATTGGCTGGAGTCTCTGAGTCACTTCCATGACTTTACTCTATATGGCATGGACCTATTGCTGAATAGTGAGCTATTCCCGGGATCGTTTCATCCTCTCGACCACTGATAGTGGTTTCAAATATGCCTGCATTGTTCCTGCTTGCTGCTTTTATTCTTGGAGCTGTGACTCCAATGTCTTGAGCTCAGGGTCCTCTGCAAGGCGATCATATGTCTGTGCACTTCAACTGCTGAGTTGTTTGCATTCTAAGGCTAATGCTTTGATTCTGTTGACTACGCTCCTCACAACGTCTTCTCTCTGGTCTCGTACTTCCTATAGAGTGCTTGGAACGGTTTGTAACTCCAGTTTTTCCACTCTTACTTGAAGCTGTTGAATGATGTAAGCGAGCTTCCCCACCTGGATTTCAGCAGTTCCTTCTTCTATCTGTTCCAAGCCTATCACAGAGTGAAGTGGTCTGGTGACTACTTCTTTAATTCCAATCTTCTTTGCGAGCATCTATTATTTCTCCTTCTGGATTTGGGCTCTATCTTCTGCAAACTTCGCTTGAAGGTCATCTTTTTCCTTCTGCGCAATCCATCGTTTCTCTATGTCTTCCTCTTTTGCTTGCTTCAGGGCCTCTGTGGCCTGTTCTTTTTCCTCCTGGACATGACAAAGGTGGGATTCTGTCGCATATACTATTTTGTGTAGCTAGGCAGGCTCATCTCCCAATTCTACTCCTCCTAATGGCAGTGGTGCAATAGATACTGTGCAGCTATCATAGAGGGCTTGTTGTACCCCTTTGAGTTCTACCTCAATCCAGTCATACATGGTCTCTTGTTTTGCTTCAATTTTCTGCAAAATATCCTCTGAGGCGTCTAATATAGTTGCAATAATGAAGTCGAAGTCATCGAATATGAGAACATTCTACGACTTCGGTCTGTTCGTGCAAATCTTCTTTCTAGATGAGGGTTTCTGTGGAGAAACCTTTCTTTTCTTGGAAGCCTCCACCTTTGTAAGGGGATCTCTAGGTGGTGTCACTTCGCCTGGTTCCTATTTGTCTTTCTTCCCTCCCTCTTCTTGATGTACTTCGTCATCTCCTCCTTTGTCAGGTGAATCATCTGTAGTTTCATCTGATGCGTTGTCCAGCTCCTGTACCTCTTCCTTCTACTAGTGTTGGGTGCATCATACTCTTCGCGAGTGACCACAGGACTTCCAATTAGGTCACGGTTAGATGGTTCTGTCTGATTGACTGGAATAAGGAGCTCTGCAGGCCATTCCTTAGTTATTTCTTCGATATCCTCCTCTATGAGCTTGTGGTAGGATTGAATTTCTTCTTTATGTTCATCTTTGCGTGCAGTGATATAAATAAAATGTCTATATGCGCAAAACTTTGCGATTGGCCTTAACCAATTCAGTGTATTAGGCGTCATGTGAGGGAAGGACTCAATATCCCTCTTCAACTGTAGGTGTGAAACACCGCGTTTGACTTCCATTGTTTATCCATGTCGCTCGAATACCAGAGCATGGTTAACTTCATAGCTAAGGGTTCGAAGGGTTCAATTTCACGGAAGGTCACACCTTCCGACATATCCCAAGCAGTCAATGATATGAGGATCAGTAGCCAGCTGAAATGGAACTCATAGCCCAGGTCTTGAGCTTCGCAGTAGTCCCGTTCTAACTGGTTAATGAGATAGCTTGCCCAGTTCATCTGTAATCCTTCCACACATTTTCCTGCGAGGTCAACGACAAAGCCTGTGACCTGCGTGGGTCTGTTCTTCTGAACTAGCTTACCAACGATCAAATGGAAAGCCAGGTGCACTGCACCATCTTCAATGGAAGTGACCTTTTATCCATGCTTCCCTTTTTTAACATTGCCATAAGTGTCTTTGATTTTCTGCACCAGGGCACGATCTGCATCCTTCCCCGGATAAAAGTCTTGTGGGTCTGGTCCTTGCATGCTTAATCCGGTGATCCTATGGATCAACACTGGATCTACTGTGATAAGCCTGTCCAACCATAGGTAACCACCATGGAAGCACGATAGTAGGAGATTAACGTATGCTTTAACCTCCTGATGTTTTCCAAAGTGTGGTATTTTCATTGCATTCAAGATGGTGGACCTTATGATGTCCATGGTCCAGGGCTGGGGGATGATCTTTGTCTTCTGCCCCTTCATCTTGGTCAAATACTTATGCGGTTATAACATACTGAAGTTCTTGCGATCTCTCAAGTTGAAGTCGCTAACCTTCAATGTCAAAATTCTCTCCAGCCATGGTTTGGCTGCGTGTATCCCCTTTGGGAGGTATGTAGTAATCAAGGTGTAGTTGAAGTCCCTCGGGACACTGTCACGACTCACCGCGCCGACCAGAGGTGGGATGTAGTCGGGAAGGATTGATGGGATGAGCTTCACATTCGCTAAGTCACCACGATGTTTTCTTCTCTTCTCTTCATTTGCAGTTCGGGATGGTCCCGATCCACGAGCAGTTATCAGCCATGAGGTCAATAAGGATCTCCTTCAGAGATTCCTCTACTGTGGTAAGTTCTTCGGACATACACGCTTAAGGGCGGGTATCTTAGGTTGGTGGGAAAATAGTCAAGAGAATCAGATCTACAACGAGGTCACAATAATCATTGCGTGAAAACAATCTAATTCTATGGGGGCTTTGATAATTGTAATTTGCAAAAGTATCCACGGTAAGACATTCGTCAGGCTAATTAGTCATCGGAGTAACAAACACTTCCAACGGGTAGGAATTCCTTCATCAATGAGATTCCAACCGTTACGGTGTGGTCCCAATGGTCCAAGGGTGATCGTTTTGGTAATAAATATGTTTCTAGTCATTCTAGATCGTCGTTCTAACGGTTGAGACACCTCCAATGGTCATATTTCTTCATCATGGTGAAGTTCCAATCTACGCTGTTATGATATTCCAGCGAGGTTCAACTTCTGTAAATCTTCTTTCTCTGAAGTCCTCTCTGGAACCTCCTGCAATTGTTCTAGATTTTCTTTCTTCTTACAGAGCTTCCTAGCTTTCTTTCCCGTGATCTGCGTCTCTGGACTCCTCTTTCGATTCTTATTCCTATCTCCTCTTAGCATAGTCACTTTGTGTTGTTGAATGTCCTTCACAAAGTTCAAGAGCAATACTTCTTCTTTATATTCTCTACTCTCCTGCATGGATAGGTTCTTTAAGCCTTCTTGCATTCTTTCTATTTCGACAGCCAGGTCGCTAGCCCTGAGTTGCTTCGACTTGTCCTCTTGTTCTTATATTAAGCGCAATATTCTCCTAGCCATGAAATATTTTAGTTCCTACTTTTTTTGTTCTATAGCCTTCTCTTCTTCTTTCCTTCGGATTTGATTTTTCTCAATCCAGGTCTTACCTAACGAAAGTGGAAATGGGGCGTTGTTCTCAACAAACTTAATAACCTTGAATTCTTCTTTTGTCGATGTTCCATGAGCAATCATAGGTACATGAGTAAGTCTTCTGCATAGGGTTATCATTTTTCCTTTAAACAATCCAATTCCTCCCAATGAAGGAACCATAGCAGGTTTTCCTAAGATTTCCCAAGTTCTTTTTGTCATAATATTCACCTGTGTTTCTTCATCCAAAGTACAGTCTATGTTGAAGTCTCCTATTCTTACTTCTATTTGCTCTTTCTCTTCCATGATCTCTGATAAAATGTCATCTTTATGCTCATTCATTGTTTCTTTTATCTGCAATAATATAGTCTCTGATTCTTTCTGGTTCTGTATCATATTCTTAGTCTCTTGACCTTCCTCATGGTTTTCTATATTCATCTTTTCAACTTTGGCAATCATCCCAGGGAAATCTAAAACATCATTTCTAGTAGCCTTGCAATAAATGCAAACATGACCTCTACCAGGGCATTCCTTAGCAAGATGTCCCTGTCTTTTGCAACAATGGAAAAGAGTCAATCCTCTCTTTCTCTTAAATGATCCCCAACCTTTCTTGTACTGTGCACTAGGATCAAAATAATGTACCTACAAAAAATTCTTTCTAGGATCATGCATCCACTTATTAGTCCAACAATTCTTTCTATGCATAGGAATAACATATATTTCACTATTTCTATCAGATCTTCATATCAGATCTTCTTTCTTCTATCAATGCCCTAGTTTTCAGGTTAGGAAAAACTCTATCAAACATACCTAGATCCATACTTTCGAAGCAAAAATTTCCACTTATCTTACCTTTCCCAGAGCACAAAGATTTAGTATCTTACCTCTTTTCTTCAGATCTGGTTCCTTTCTTAGCACAGAGCTTCAAAATTCAAACAGAATACTGCGCACTATAGCAACAAATCTTTACACATAGATTTTCCTTTCTATCATGTCCCAACAATCACAGTTTCAGGTCCTGGCAACAGAACCATTTGTTGGCATAGGGGCAGACCCAGGGTTCAATGCTTTGACAACACACCAACAAAACCCTAACTATCAGCCCTTTCGGCAACACCTGTGAAGTAGATGAAGTCTCACCCGAGTTAGAGGCAAGGGTGGTTGCAGGACTTAGACATATGCAACCTAGTTGGGATATGTTAAATTTTCTGTTATTATTATGTTACTTTCAATTTACTAGATAACAATAGCATAGATAGGATCACTGAGAGAAACACAATCATAAGAGTACGCAACATTTATCCTGGGAAACCCTCATGGGGAAGAAAACCCAACAAAACTTCCTTAATATAGATATCCAATACAATGCCAAGACAATGAACCAAGCAACACAGAAATTCCTCTCCCAGAGATGCGCCTCTCTCTCTCTCTCTTCCTTCTTCTCTAACTGCAACTCCAAACTTGCGCTCTAATGAACAAGTGAGTCTGTGTGTCTAAATGAGGCGTCGGCCTCTCTTATTTATACAATATGGCAGGTGTGATGTTAATCCCTAATATTGGCTCATTACCCCTTAATTGGGGCATATTATATTAATAATGTTATTTTATTTATGTCGGCTTTAGGCCATTAGTTGTAATTATACCTCATAGTCTCCTATATATACCAAGGAGATATTTTCATTTTGAATCATCTTGTACTTGAACATTTAAGTGGGGTAAAATGAGGTTGCCCCCTCGAAGAGGCTTATTATCTGAAATTATCTCTTTTTCAAGGCGTTGAGTGCTTTTTCTGAGGCTTTTCTATGCTATATTGATATTTGGTTCTTAACATATGGTATCAAAGCTCAAGGTCTTAGGGTTTCGTTGCTACATCTGAGACACCTTGGCATTTTCGCTATAAATTTTTTTATAAAATGTTTCAAAAGGAACTTCTTGGAGGATATTTAGTAGATAGATCAAGGTACGTTGGGTTAAAAATTCATCTCCTGAGGCCTTATACTTTCAGAGAGACAGCCTGTACAATATAGGGTTATGGAATCATCCTGAAATGAGTCATTGTGGAATTGTCACTATAATTTTTCTTATGTAACATTTCAAACCCTGAACTCTGGATTCCATTTACATAAATTAGTAAGGCATCTATGTTTAAACGTTAAGCTTCTATTTCATCTTAAATTTGTATATACACCTTGTGTAAGATAGGGTATCTGACTAGTCCTATTGACTAGTCTCAAGAAGGTGTTCCAGGTAAAACAATCATAAATTCTTTCTAGAGTATCCAAATTGAGTGGAACTAGTTTCATTGGATCGTGGACAGTCTGTAGTATTTCAGGTGTGAGTTTCAGAATTTTATATCAATTATTTTGTGTGGGGCACGCTATACAAGTGAGATCTCCTGGAAAGGCCAAAAATCAGCAAATTGTGGGGAAGTTACCATAAATTCCACTTGGCACATCCAATTTTGATCACGCTGTGGCATTGCAGAGAAGAAATATCAAAGAAATACATAAAATAAAGTTTCATACCCAAAAGGGCTGAAACTTGGGAGATACAACATAATGCATATTGTCTAGCAGAACAACCTCAAAATCAAGGTTCAAAAAGTGATACTTGGCCAACATGCCACCAAAAAAGGGATCTTCTACACCAAATAAGCCTCTAGAAAATCCTACTTGGACTCTTGATGAAGGTGAAAAAATGTGTAGGGATAGAAATGAACTACAAAAGAAGATGGATTCAATGGAAGCTAAGTTGGATGCTAATATGGTTTCAATAGAAGCTAAGTTGGAAACTAAGATGGATGGTTTAAAGGGGGAGATCATAGAAGTATTGAAAAATTTCGTAACAGAGAAGACACTTGAAAGTGAAAATGCATCCCATGAAACTCATGATGAGGACACAAGCAAGGTGAATCAAGAATGGAGAAACTCCAACTTTGGTTTGAAGACCAACCACGTTCCTAAGATTGATATGAGGAAGTTTGATGGAAAGGACCCAATCACATGGATACTTCAGATGGAGCAATTCTTTGATCTCCATAATGTGCCACATAAACAAAAGGTACACATTGC
>JASDQU010302630.1:2124-13767 GCA_032191745.1 Picea mariana | reverse complement strand
CTCCTCCTAGAATCATCGGAAGAAGAATGACTCCCCCTATGGGTATGTCTCCCCTATCTTCTCTGCGATACGAACAATGTGCTACCATATAACAATCCTTGGACTTGTTCATGCATCATACTCATGCTATACCAAGCATCATGAAGCACAAGATATGTCAACAATAAAATAGAGAATCATGTACCAAAATTTTCCCACCATGCACAACCTCCATGTATCAATCATATGCCTCTATCAATATGCCAACATGTGTATCTACTGATATGCCAACCATGTGCATTTACCAATATGCCAACCATATGTCATATCACTCATGATATGTCTCCATCATGAACCAAGTGCCACAATCATGTATCTTAAACAAATACCAATTGTTGTGTTGTTCAAGTAGTACCAATGGTGTAGTATCATTAAGCATATGCCATCTATGAGTGTACCAAACATGCATCAATTATAGATCAAGCTATGAATCATAAATGATGTACAACATGATCACCTCATCAACTCACCAACCACATGTCCCAATGTGTAGCCCATCCATATTCTAAATGCATGCATCAAGCTTTCCAACAAGTAAGCTTCCAATACATCATCAAGATATATCACATAACAAGGTGTCATAACTTCATTGTCATAACCAACATTGTTCTTCAACAGAACATGCATCAATCCATACTCACGGGTTAGTGCCATGCACCCAAGATTTTATTTTACATCATCACCTTACATAATCCAATATAGAATCTTGAAAACCTGCAGCAAACAATGTCAGAACCTGCAATAAACCATGTCAGACCCTGCATCACAAAGTTATACCATCACATCAAACTGCAATCCCTATGCATAGCCCTTTTCCTTAGGCTTCACCACATATACGCGGTCTTCTACACAGACATCTCACATATGTATGCGACATATACAAGGTCATCCTGCGTATGTACGCGATTCATACCACTGTCACCCGCGTATGCCTCAGTAGATGACATTTTTGAACTTCCCTTCAGTCTTTCATTATGTTCTAGCTGCTATGTATTCTTCACCCACATCTGTAGATGTCCCTGCTCCTCAGAACTTGATCTTTGAGCATCCATATTTTCAAAGATGTCTCCCTTCCTCACTTCATTCCTTCTTCTATCCCTGCTATGTGAAGTCCTCATCATGGACTTTCTTCTTGTGTTTCAGCACTCCTAGGATTTGTGGCCAAATCCACTACAGCTGTTGCATCTCATGGTGTTAGAGTGAACAACAATGTGTCCTACTTTATCACATCTCCAACACCTTATGGTGTTATTAAATCTTCCATTATATCTTCTTTCATAAGATCTACATTCAAAATATTTGTGACCATATTCATTACATGAATAACAATTCCCATGAAAAATACTTTCATACCTTTGCTTTGGTGTCCCAAAGATAACTTCTTGATGTATTCCTTTCTTTGTTCTTTTGAAATTTTCCTTTCCTTGTGTAGATGGTTTCTTTGCAACATTGTCTTCCCTTTTTGATGGACTTAACTCATGCTTCTTTGAGGTGCTTCCTTTAGCATGTGTAGCTTCTTCTTTATATACAAGACCTGATTTATCATATGGTGATCTTTGACTTTCCAAGATCTCATCCAAGATTTTTGAGCTATTCAAGAATTTATTTGACTTCTCCACTTTCTTTCTAAGATCAACAATTTCAACTTCTAACTTATCACATGACTCTTCCTTTTCATTAATTTGATTCTTCAAAAGTTCTTCTACCCTTTTAGCTTCTTCAATTTGGGTCTTGAGATGAATAATAGTTTCAAAACTTTTTCTAATCTCATCATCTAGCTTCATGTCTTCTTTTTCATTCTTTAGTCTTGTAGTCTCTTCTTATTTTTCTTCCAATTTAGTATTATTACTCTCTTCTTGTTCTTTGAGCATTCCCTTTAACTTCAAGATGTGCCTTTGACTCCTCCTAAGAAACTTCTTATTGTTATTTAAAAGATAGTTATAGTGTGTATAAAAATGATCACTTATGTATCTATATAAACCCTCTTCAACTTCCTTTTGAAGTTCTAATAGATCTTCTTCTATTATTTCCATGGGATAACTACCATCAAACTTTACACAAACTATTTCTAGATCATCTTCTTCACTTGAGAAAAATTCAACATCATCACATTTTGAATCATTGCAATCAAGAGTCTTTGGAGATTCTATATTTTCATTTGAAATACTTTTGGGATCTTCCTTTGTGCTATTTTCACTTGAAATGTTTTCAATATCACATTTTGAAATAATACAAGCAAGGGTTTTTGGAGATTCTTTACCTTTGATAATCTTGATTGAGTGGTCTTCAATATCTTCCTTCTCCTTCTTGCTTTGATATGTCTCCTCTAGATTTAGCCATAGATCCTTGGCAGAAGTGCATTGTTCCATGATTTCTTTGATAAGGCTTGAGAGTCCACTAAGAATGGTCTTGAGAGCCAATGCATCATTCTTCTTTCCTTCCCTTTGAGATACGAACTTTGACTTGTTCTTCAACGAAACTAATCCACCAACGGCTGCCTTCCAAAAAGTTGCTCCCATTGTCTTCAAATACACTCTCATCTCTATAAGTAGAATAGTTTTCCTCATCAAGGATTGGTATTTCATAATCCATTTGTGTGTCTATGGATCTCCTTCAAGATTGTTAAGGCTTGTAGTGAAGGCCCGCTTTGATACCAATTGTTATACATGCCGACTACACTGAGAGGGGGGGGTGAATAGTGTAGGGATCTTTTTCCCAAAAATACTTAGTTAACGATCACCATTAACTCATTACTCATTGATTTCATTTATAACCAATTAAATTTCAACACATATCAACAACATATATCACTAATATATCATCAACAAGTCATCACCACAAGGAACACAAGATGTATGTATAATTTTCTTTTTATTACGGACTACAATCCTTGGGGTTTTTCAGCAAAAACTGAATAGAGTACAACTCTAAAGGATCACCAGCTCTATAATGAAATACTCATCTTACACCCTTAGCACCAACTGAGATGAGGAAACAATCCTCAACAGATATCAATTTGTACCATAAAAAAGTGCATCAACCATGCACCAACCTGTGCCAAACAACCTGTAATAAACCTGTACCATAAACAAGTGCATCCAACCATGTACCAAGTATCTACCAATCATGTGTCAACTACGCATCAACAATGACTCATCAATATGTACCAACATCATCAACTATACACCTCATGTATGTGTCTGTTAGCACCTAAACATGTAAGAGGGGTATCTTTTCCTAAAAGGGAGACCCCCTTTGGCGAAAAAATGGCAAGAAATGGAGTAAGAACCCACTTACCCTAAGTTGGGGTGAAAATGCACATTTGGATAAGCGCCAAGCAAATCTGGGTGGCCAGAATCTGTGTGCCCAGATCTGCAATCGGGATCAGATTCTGGAGCCCCCTCGCCATTCTACCTTTAAAGGAGAGAGGGGGGTCTAGAATTGGCCGCGCATATCTCAATGGCTTGGATTGGGGTGCTTAGATCTGCGGTCAAGGTTGGATTTTGGACCCCCCTTTCCATTCTACCTTTAATAAAAATGGGTGGGGGGGTCCAAAATTGGTGGCTTGCAACAAACCCCACATTGTCACATCTCCAATCTCCTCCACCATCCACCTTCCACCATACGTCTTCCACTCAATGCCATCATGGCCCATCCTTTTCCCCTTTCCTCACTTCCACCTATCACCTCCTACCAAGTGTCTCTCTTTCTCTCCCAGTCACCTCCATATGCATGGTCGTCTCTACTCTTTATCCACTTGTACCCCGCATTCCATGCCACTTCCACCCATGTCCTATCCATACCTCGTGGCAATTCTCATCAGGTGTCACAGCATCACCTCCCATCCACTATATCCAATCATGTGCCCCATTCTTCGCACCAACCTCCACGCCTATCCATTAGGTCGTTCATCCGATCTAGGTGGCAGTGCGAGAAGACCTTCACATCCCAAGAGTGCAGACTTGGTCAGGCCATTCTCAATGCTGAGGAAGTAGTTATTGAGGTAGTTGGTGGTGGTTAAACATCGTCTCCGCCATAAGTGGAAAGTTCGGAAAAGGGACCTGAGACAGGTCAATTCTTTTGCAGAATTGTCAAGAGTCGAGTTGTGTCTGACACAAGCACACGACCATCCAGAGACTGCAGGTGCGGTATGCTAGTAAACATGCAGATGTAATGTTTTTGATGATAAGTCTTGGTTTTTCTGTCGTTATTGGCCTTGGGTATATGTAGGCAATCTTGCCATTTTTTTGAATCATCGATGGTTGAGCTTGCTCCCGACTATAAAGTTCTAGTAGACATCCTAGTTTCCTAGTTATGTATCTGTATGTGAGATTTCTTGTTTAATAACAAACAACCTTCTTATCCCATCTGGTTTTCATCTCATACTGAGGGAATTCATGATTGACTGATTCACATGAATTATTGAAATTGTGTTATGATAAAGGATTTATTGTTGCATCGTTGTATTCTCCAGTTTTTCTGCATTTGAATATAAGAATCTCTTGTGTTCAGGTGTTTCTCCTACAATCTATTAGAGGCTTGACGTTTATAATAGACCTTTGCATTTCTCTCATATAAGTCTTCCTCCCCCTCATCCTTACTACAACCTACTGTCTGAAGTTTGACTAAGACCTCACCTGCCCGTGCATGCCCGACCTAGTTTCGAAGTTAGAACAATATTGTTTCAAGTTTACTTCCATTTGAACACCCCTTTAAAAAACAAATCGTGACATAAACTGATGGGCGTCGGGCTCTGTTCCTACTGCAATCCAGGAGTGACTTCCGTCGCCAACATTTCTAGCGTCGTTATCGGGGACGAAGTTGAAAATTTTTCCTGGGATTAAACGACATTGAGCCTATGGTTCTGAAGGTGCATCAGGCATCAGAGCCCTCGAATATTGCTACTGTGCACTTGGCGACTCCATTGTGATGACTCCATTTCGGCGAACCTATTGTGCTAGTTGTGGGTTCCATAGGTAGACACACACGTTCCCATCCACAGCTGCCTCTAGATATGCCTGAAGCTGATCTGGAGGTGATTATCAGAAAAGGGAAGGCCTCTCAAGGAGAAACTTCCACCACTGAACCAGGTAAATTGCCACCTCCATCTATAGAAACTCCATTTTCTTCTTTTCATCTTCCTAGTAGACCTCTTTCCGAAGTTTCCCATTTCCTGAATTTTGGGAGTGTTCCTGCTAATTTTTCTCCTTCTGGTCTGGGATTGGAAGGATAAATCCTTGTCACTCCCCTCTCCCCTAAAACTGTACCTTGGTGTAGACCTTGGACCGAAAAATATTTCACCACCCCTCCTCTTGTTACTGTTGTTGCTACTGCACAGAGAGAAGCATCTGCCAATTTAGGTCCCTTAGCCTTCTCTCTGAATTTCCCATTGTTTCTCTTTCCACCAGGAAGTTCATTTTCGGTATCCCCCATTCGAACTCCTTCTCCCCTGATTTCTCCTACACCTAATATTCCCATGGTAGGAGCAAATCCCCCAATGACCAAAATGGAGGCCATAATAGTTGCTAGGTATGCTCCCCTTGTGTTACCGCAACCTCTCAATGCCCTTCCAGCATATGGCTACCTTAAGCAGCTACCCAAGTTCACAAGAGAAGGAGATATAGCCACAGAAGAACACCTCGAATCCTTTTATGGCTTCACAGATGATCATGTTATCATGCATGCAGATGTATGGATGAGGATTTTCATCCATAGCCTTGAAGGCGAGGCCAGAAAATGCTTCAGGGCCCTTCCCCCTGGATCTATTGATGGGATTGAGGCTTTGGATAATGCCTTTTTGAGACAATGGGGGGACAAAAAAGACTTCATGTATTACATGACAGAGTTTGGGTCTTTGAAGAGAAAGGAATAAGAGTCTGTCTCTAACTTCTCCAAGAGATTCAATAAGATGTATAATAAAATCCCCTCTGAGATAAAGCCCTCAGAAGCCTCTTCTAAGATCACTTATGCTAGTGCTTTTGATCCTGGTTTCTGCCTTCTATTGAGGGAGAGAAGAGCCACTACTCTGGCTCACATGCAGGATGCAGTCGTGGAAGTAGAATCTAACATAGTGGCTATTGACAGACTCAGGAATAAGGTTGATAGAGACATATCCAGGAAAAGACCTGAAGCCTCCCCATCCAATTCCTCTCCCCTTCCCCTTTAGTCGGATGAAGTGACTAGAATGATAAAATCACTTTCGGCTAGAATGGAAAGGTGGGAGTTAGAAGGGAAGCCCATGTACAGAAATGAAGAGAAAGGAATAAGAGTCTGTCTCTAACTTCTCCAAGAGATTCAATAAGATGTATAATAAAATCCCCTCTGAGATAAAGCCCTCAGAAGCCTCTTCTAAGATCACTTATGCTAGTGCTTTTGATCCTGGTTTCTGCCTTCTATTGAGGGAGAGAAGAGCCACTACTCTGGCTCACATGCAGGATGCAGTCGTGGAAGTAGAATCTAACATAGTGGCTATTGACAGACTCAGGAATAAGGTTGATAGAGACATATCCAGGAAAAGACCTGAAGCCTCCCCATCCAATTCCTCTCCCCTTCCCCTTTAGTCGGATGAAGTGACTAGAATGATAAAATCACTTTCGGCTAGAATGGAAAGGTGGGAGTTAGAAGGGAAGCCCATGTACAGAAATCCCCAAAATGCTGACAATAGAAGTTTCAGGAGGCCTAATAACAATGTGCCATAGGATTTCCCAAGGGAACAAAGGGGAAAATACAAGGAAGATCAAAGGATTCAAACCCCTCTCCAAAATAACCTAGTTGCTCATGAGGAAGGAGAGGAGATAGATGAGCTCGACCTTGAAATCCACTGTATTGAAGAAACTTTCCCTTTTCCCCATTTGACTCAATATTCATATGAAGATTCCCTTATGAACATTCAAATCAATGATTTAGGTAAAGGAGAAAAGGCCAACAACACCCCTAACAGATACCCCCTCAGGTCAAAGAAGAAAGAAAGAAATTTTGACAGCCAAGATCAGCCCCTGATAGCAGAAAGGCCTACTAAATCTGCAACAACCACTACTAAAGAAAAGAAAGCTTAGAATACTTCGCCAGCAGCCAAAGAACCTATCTCTGTGGTAAGGGAATCTCCTAAGACTATTTCCTCCTTTATTTTTTAGCATGAAATTCAAAAGATCAGAATTCCCATACCCCTCTCAGAGCTAGTTAAAAATGAAGATTTCAAAAGATCCCTCTCCAAACTGCTATGATTTGAGTCCCCCCAGCCTTCCACTAACTCAGTGAACCTTCAAGATGAAAATCCAGTAGTTGTCTTAGGTCCCATGGTAGAAGACAGAGATGATTCATCCCCTCCCTTCTACACATCCTTGAACATACATGATAAAGTGTTGTATAATTGCCTCATAGATTCAGGAACTTCCCACAACCTTATGCCCAAAATAGTCATGGAAGAATTGGGACTGGAAGTGAAAAAGGCTTATCATGATTTGTACTCTTTTAATTCAATGAGGGTGCAATGTCTTGGAGTCATTAAAGACTTGGTGGTCTCTTTATTTCAAATGCCAATGAAGAGTGTGGTCATGGACATTGTGGTAGTTGATGTTCCCCCCAAGTTTGGCATGTTGTTGTTAAGATCTTGGATTAAAAGACTTGGAGGAACATTACAGATGGATCTCACATATGCCACCATTCCAGTCTTTGGAGGGGAACACAGGAGGTTGTACAGAGAATCCCAGCTGGTCTATATTGTTAGTAATGAAGCAAACCCCACCAATCATCCCATCTTTGCGCTTGACACTGATTTGGGGTCTAGTTTATTGCAGATCACTAAGACTCCTGAGGCCCCTTTATAGATTAGAAAGAAACCCATTTTTAATCATGAGATACCTCCCCCAACCACCTCTATTTGGAAGATGTTCTTTGAGGGAGCTTCTTCCAATGTAGGCGCTGGTGCTGGAGTGGTTTTTGTGTCACTACGTTAGGAAACCACATCTCTGTCATACAAACTAGAATTTGAAACCACCAACAATGTGGCAGAATATGAAGCTCTTGTTCTAGGTATGAGGGTTGCAAAAGAAATAGGAATAAGGGAGATAGCAGTGTTCAGAGATGTTGAATTGATAATCCAACAAGTCAGGAATGTTTATCGGGCTAAGCATCCTTGGCTCAGAAGTTATAGAAATGAGGTATGGGACCTGATTGATAATTTCTTCTCAGTTTTCAACATTTATTTGTTTCCAAGAGAGGAGAATACTTCGGCTGATTCCTTAGCTGTCTCAGCTAGTCTGTTTAGGATCCCTCTGCCTCCGAAGATCAAATATGGGATCAAGATAATATATAGGCCATCCATCCCGGACAATGTCAAGTATTGGAAGGTATTCAAATACGATCTTGAAATTGAAAGATTTCTTCAGTTCGTCGATGAATTTTCTGCATTGCACATTGATCAGGACCCTGATCCCGAAGATGACCCTCACCCTAAGGTATTTTTAAATAAAATTGTTAATCACCATATTGTTCAGTTGCCCAACAATCACATTCGAAAGGAACTAGTCCCTTTAGAAAGATTGTTTGATGGGAATGATGTGGCAGTAAAGGGTAGGATTTCAAGAGGAGATGATGATACAGCTAAGTGTAACATTGGCACACAGGAGGAGCCTAGGTTTGTCAAATTGTCAAGCAACTTGACCCAAGAACAGAGGGCATAATACATTGAGTTATTAAAAGAATTTGTTGATGTGTTTGCGTGGACCTATGAAGACCTCAAGAAATATGACACAACTGTCATTGAGCATAAGATCCCACTGAAGGAAGAGGCTAAGCCATTCAGGCAGAAGCTGAGACAGATAAATCCCATGTTGCTTCCAATCATGGAGAGAGAAGTGAAGAAATTGTTAGATTCCCAAATCATTGTCCCCTTGAGATATTCTGAATGGGTGGCCAATTTGGTCCCAGTGAGGAAGAAAAGTGGAGAAATCAGGCTCTGTGTTGATTTCAAGAACCTGAACAGGAGCTAAAACAAAGACAACTACCCCTTTCCCAACATGGAGAACATACTACAGAGGGTAACTGGTGCATCTAGGATATCCATGATTGATGGTTTTTCTGGCTATAATCAGATATCAATCATGCCTGAGGACAGACAAAAAATAGCCTTCACCACTTCTTGAGGCACATTCATGTATGCCAAAATGCCTTTTGGATTGATGAATGTAGGAGCAACATTTCAGCGAGCCATGGGCATAGCCTTCATCGGGGAGAAAGATCAGTTCATGGTGATCTATCTGGATGACATCACAGTCTTCTCCTGATATGATAAAGAGCACTACTGTCACATGAGGAAAGTTTTCTTGAAGTGTCGAAGGTTTGGCCTATCCTTAAATCCCAAGAAATATTTGTTTTCTATGAAGGAGGGGAAGTTGTTAGGCCATATAGTATCAGCAGAAGGAGTGAGGATTGATCCCAACAGGGTAGAGGCAATTTAGACCCTATCACTTCCCAGGTCTAGAAAGGAAGTTCGGGATTTTTTAGGGAAGATTAACTTTCTGAGGAGGTTTGTCTCAAATTTTGCTGAGGTGGTGAAACACATCACAACCATGCTCAGGAAAGGAAATGAAGTAAAATGGACTGTTGAACCCAGGGAATATTTTATCTAAATAAAGAAGGCATTGACTAAGGCACCTATGCTGATCAGTTCTGATTATTTCAAAGATTTCCTGATTTTTTCTTTTTCTTCTTTTGATACAGTGGTAGCGGTCTTATTGCAGAAAAATGACGAAGGGAGAGAGAAACCCATTTCGTTCTTTAGCAAGGCATTGAGAGATGCATAAATCCAGTACGAGATCATGGAGAAGCAAACCTATGCCTTAGTGAAATATCTCAAAGATTTCAGAGTCTATGTCTTGCACTCAAAAGTGACTGCGTACATTTCTTCAGCCTCTGTGAAAGACATCCTTATACAACCTGACATAGATGGGAGAAGAGGTAAATGGATTGCCAAGATCCTGGAGTTTGACCTAGAGATTAAGCCCACCAAGTTGATAAAGGGGCAGGGTTTAGCCAAACTGCTGGTTGAATCCAATTGCAAGGCCTTGGGGGTTAGATTCATCAATGCTTGCTCAGAAAATAGCAAGCTGAGTCGTCCAACAAGAGCTCTCAGGGTGGCTTATCACTGGCAGAATGCACCTAGTATGGAGACATTTTGTACTTTCTGCAAGAATTGAAGCCTCCTGATGGAATGGGAAAAGGCAAGGCAAGAGATTTAAATCTCAAGGGGATCAGATATTGCATTATTGATCATGTCTTGTACTAGAGAGACCCTCTAGGGGTGTTGCTGAGGTGCCTGAACCCACAGGAAGCCCAGAAAGTTATGTTTGATTTCCATAGTGGCCTTTGTGGGGGGGCATCATTCCTGGAAGACCACAACCCACAAAATCATCAGGGATGGGTATTACTGGCCCACTATATTCACTGATGTCTGCAGAGAAATCGTAGCTTGCATCAAATGCCAAAATTTCTCAGGAAAGCAGCAGCTCAAATCTCTGCCACTAAAGCCTGTAGTAGCTTCGGCACCCTTTCAGCAGTGGGGTTTGGACTTCATTGGAGAAATTCATCCTCCCTCAAGTGGCCAACACATATTGATCCTGACTGTAACAGACTATTTCACGAAGTGGATAGAAGCTGCCCCTACTAGGAGTGCTTCACACAAGGTAATTATCAGTTTCCTAGAGAATATCATAACCAGATTTGGCTGCCCCAGCAGAATTTTCATCGACAATGATTCTTCTTTCAAGTCAGAGCCTCTGGTTAATTTTTGTGAGCAGTTTGAGATTTCACTCATTCACTCCACCCCCTATTATCCTCAAGGAAACGGACTGGCAAAATCTTCCAATAAAATCCTGATCAAACTCATTAAAAGATTATTGGAAGACAATAAGAGGGCCTGGGATTCAAAGCTCAAATTCACTCTATGGGATGATCGAGTGACAATGAAGAAGTCCCTGGGCACCTCACCTTTTCAACTTGTTTATGGGACGGAGGTTGTTTTCCCCACTCAACTCGCTTTACCTGTAGCGAAATTATTTCAAGGTCATGAAGAAGAACATAACCATATGGTCAGAAGAATTCATCAGATGGTAGAAGTGCAATAGATCAGGAACTAGGTATTGGACAGAGATTACAATCACCAGCAGAAGATCAAGCAGGTTTTTGACAGGATGGTTAGGAAGAAAGAATTCGAGCTGGGTGATCTAGTGATCAAGTGGGATGCACCCAAGCAGGATAGAGGCAAACACAGCAAGTTTGATACCCTCTGGATTGGGCCCTTCAAAATCTCTGAAGTATTCTCGAACAACACTTACAGGTTGTAGGATTTGGAGGGAGAAGAAGTTTTTAATGGCCCAATAAATGGGCATTTCTTGAAAAAATGTTTTTTCTGAGCCTTAGACGGCTCCTCTGCTTTTGTCAATATTGTTTTCTGTTTATTTTCGGCTTAATAGATGACTCCATAGCCCAACAACAAGGCATTGAAACTGAAAAAGAGTTCTTAGAGCATCACAGGGACGATTCTATCCCCCGTGGAGCCTAATGTTAGCACCTAAACATGTAAGAGGGGTATCTTTTCCTAAAATG
>JASDQU010302628.1:0-13788 GCA_032191745.1 Picea mariana | reverse complement strand
AGTGGTTTAAGAGATTTTAAAAGGTAAATAATAAATTGAAGTGATGAGTGTATTATAATTCAAAGTGAATACAAAATAAATTATTTCAATAATAAATTTAATGGAGAAATTAAAGTGGGTTAACCTTAAAATAAGGAAAGTGGGCCAAGTGATCTAGAAGATGTTTTTAAGGAAGCTACTTGGAGAGTATAAATAAGAGGCAAGGCTCTCTTATTTTAATCACACTTGAGCATATTGAATATATATAGGTGTCTGAGGTAACCAAGGATATCTAAGATGAATTTCCTAGGGAAGGTGAAGAAAACAAGGCCGAAATGCAAGGAAGGATAAATTCTTTTGATGGTGCTCTCTAAGGTATGTTATTTACAGGTCATCTCACCATTTTCTCTATAATGGTTTTTATATAATGATTCAGACCATGAAATTTATATTCCATTGAGAAAACATACCCAATTATCTTTGGTAAAAAATTCATCTTGTGGGTCGTTGTATTTTTGGAGTTACACTCTGTGGAAAATAGGGTTTGTGGCTAGTCCTGAAACTAGTGAAAAATAGGTGTTTCGGGTAAAAACGTCATAACTTATTCATAACAGATCCACATTAAGTGAGATAAATGTTTTTAGTTAGGGTATAATATTTAGTATGTTGTGTAACAATTTCAGATCAATTCAATGAATATTTCGTGCGGGGCACTCTCTACAAGGTCTCTCTCTAGAATAAGACAAAATTCAGCAATGTATGCTATTTTTTCTATAAATCCTTTTCTGAGAGTTCCCAAGTAGTGACACATGGAGGAATTGCATAAAACACACTGAATAATATTATGTATCAGTTTTAAATATTTATACATTACAGGTTCAAAGTTATGATTACTTCACGTTAGGGTTGTTGACTAATCCAAAACTAGGCATGTGAGACTAAAGAAAAGTTTGATGGAAATGCTAGTCTCTTGTTGTTAAAGTTAAGGAAGGTTTGTGGGAATGTGATCATATACACTAGTTCTATTACAAAGCTATAAATCAGATTTGAATGATGAAATTGATGAGGGATTTTGGTTGAGGTACATGTTGAGTACATGGTTGAGACAAGTAGTTGATGGGTTGGCACATACATGAGGTGTATAGTTGATGATGTTGGTACATATTGATTAGTAATAGTTGATGAGTAGTTGACACATGATTGGTACATACTTGGTACATGGTTGGATGCACTTGTTTATGGTATAGGTTGATTACAGGTTTTTGGTACATGTTGGTGCATGGTTGATGCACTTGTTTATGGTACATGTTGGTTACAGGTTGAGGTATAGGTTGATGCATGGTTGATGCATGGTTCGGATTTATTGGTACAGGTTTACAATGGTATATCTCACAATGATAGTGTGACAATGGTTCTATCATTCTAATTCTACTTCAGGGTGGCAGAACAGGGCAAGGACAGGTGGTTGTAGCCACCTTCCGGTTGTAGCTGGAGAACATAGGGGGTTGTAGCCTCCTTCTGGTTGTATCTAGATAATTGGGGAGTTGGAGCTTCCCTCAGGTTGTAGCCTAAGAAACTAGGGGTTTGGAGCCTCCTTCCAGTTCCAGATGGAAAACAAAGGAACTTGGTGCTTCTAATGAATGTAATTCTACAAGACATATAAGGAAAATCATTCCGTGGTTTTCTCCCGATTTTGGTTTCCACGTAAAACACTAGTGTATTGTATATGTGTGTGATTGTTTATTTCTTACTGCTCATTATTGGATAATAATTCTACATTGATATAACATTTGAAGAAAAAGGATTATAATTACTCTATTATTGATTCAACCCCCCTTTCATTAATCCAACAAGATTGATGGAAAAGTCCTACATTGGTTATAATGATGTTCCCTTTGGATGGATTTGCACAAGTGTTATATTGGTTGATAATAATTTCTATAAATAACTTCAAAGTCAAATAACAAGATATTAGGGTATTCTATAGTAAGTCCATGGAAGTGAGGAAGAGAAGAGGGTTCAATGTTTTTCATCTTGGTTTCCCTAATGGGGAAATCAAAATCCTTATATTTCTCTCCATCACCAACCATCGTGTGGTGATATGGGAATCCCTCTTCTAATATATTTTCAAAAATTCTTCCTTCCTCCTCTAATAAATCCCAAAAAAGATTGTTTTCTCTTGGAAGTATGGATCACAATCAACTTGCTGCTAACCTTGATTTCTTGTACTTGGTTTAGTGGTGGTGGATTTAGGTAATAATTTTCTTAATTTATCCCTAGTTGAGGCATGTATCCTAAAAATTATTAAACAAAAATGCAATGTACTTATTGTTTTTTCTTTTTATTGATAAAATGGTGTAATGCATGCATTCTAAAGATCATTTTTTCTTTTTAACAATTAAATGATAAAAAATGTATGCAATATTTAGCACCTCCCTAAAAATAGTGCAAAAACAAGGTGATGGGCCAAAGAATAACAATAACAATGTTGCACTCCTCAGCTCACAACTTTAAATGTCAACCCAATTTTTTTACAAACTTGAGAGGTGATGTGCACTATATGTGCAAACTCCATACACATGTATTTATCTACGAAGGAAAACCATGTCTATCCAAGAACTACAAAGGTTAGTTCAATATGGAAGAAGCACTAATAATCAAACTAATACTATAGAAGGAAAAACTAAAATCCAACTAAAAGGGAATATGAAAAACACTTAAAAGGAAGGATATAAAATAATTGAAAGGAAAGTGGAAAAACCGAATTTAAGGTATAATATAACCCAGTGACCAATCCCTACTTATCCTGACAATGGAAAGCTATGGTGCAAGACTGCAAGGAGGAAAATCCATGTGAGGCAATATAGGTTTCTTCATCCAATACCAAGAAGTAAACTTGTTGGAAAACAAAGTTGTATTTACTTAATTTAGTCTAATTGGAAAGGAGAAAATCCTAAAGTACATTATCCTATTGCAAAAAATTAAAATAAAGCATGATAAAGAAAACAAATCCATTTTGAAGTAAGACTGAAGTAATCGATGGATTAACATATCTCTTTTGGTGATGGAAAAAGACCATAAAATTTCATAAAATAGAGTATGTTGTAGTGTTGCTATAGGAAATAGAGTATTGTTGCAATGTTGCTATAGGAAATGAAATATAACTATTGAAAATGAAGTGTTAGTACATGAATTTAATAAATCTATGCTAAATTCATAATGTAAGTGAAATGAACTAATGATAATGATAATGAAGGAAATAAAACATGAAATTTTGTTGTATGAAACATATCACTACTATAGGAAACATATTTCATATACCAAAAATGTAGAAATCATGCAGAACTTAACTTAATATGAATGAAATGAACTATAAAATGGTGAAAGTAATGGGAATGGAGAAAAGCACAAAGTTCCCTTGGTTAACCTTGAGTGGGCCATACCCAAATCTCCTAAAAGGAACCTTAAAAAATACTAATGATAACAAATATGAAAGTGCAAATTCTTCATTATCATATTATCCCAAAGACATAAACACATCTCGGGAAATTCAAGTTCTCTAGGAATATCAAATTCTTAGCAAAATGATTACAAATTGACTAATTTTTTAGAGATAGCCCATAAATTCTACTTATACTAAGAGGGTACATCAGTAGGCCCTTCAATCACTCCTTGATTGAAGGGCTTGCATCCCCTAAGATCCCTATAATCAGGGTCCCTAGTTCTAGCGATCAAATCACTTCAGATATTTCCTCTCTTGAGTTAGGAATTTGAATGGGCTAGTCTAGATATGATGTATTGAAGACTTGATATCCTATGAAAGAGTATAAGGGGACACAATCCCCCTTTTCCATCATGACATGTTGGAGTAGGATTCCTTTGGAGATTCAACCTACTTGGAGCATGGGATAGTAGGCATGAAAATATCCACAGCATCATAAATTCAAGAGCTAAAATTAGATGCAACACACATACTTTATCAATCAACACATTCCATTAATCACTTAATCACACAAAACCATATTCTTTATTAATCATGGTAAAAAATAGGCTTCATTAGTCACAAAAGAATAGTGTGATCCAAATTTATTTGTATATTGGTATCTTGATATGGAAGATTGTAATAGTCATCACTATTTTCATTCCTATCTTAACAATATTTTTGTTATACTTTTCACATTATTTTCAGGTCAGATCCAATATTGTTTTTCTAGACACCATTGAAAATACATATTGATGAACTTGGTTAAAAAGTTGAAGAGTTTCATGTAGTAATGATATGGAGGTGTGCAACAATCACCAAGGTTCAAATACTTGAATATTCAATGGACCTAGTTTTTTCAAGCATGCAATGGAAGAAACGTTTTCCGCATTCTATTCTAGAGGAAAAGTATAATGCGAAAGATTCATTCAAAGGGATGTAAGGCACACCCATATTGTAATTCTTTCGTAGATTGTTATTAACAGTTTCCTCAAAAACAAATGTTGGAAAGTCAAAAGGAGGTCGATTTGGATTAATTGTTTCAAATTTTGTGAAGAGGGATGACTTGTTCCAAGCAAAAGGCCATGACTAACCTATCTCTAATAAATTTTGGGGATGACTCAAATTATTTTTTGATCATATCATGTGTTTATATAGTTGTTTGGGGTGTCTTTTTTATGGTTGAGGTAGATGTTATGAGGTCAAAAAATACCAATACATAGTAGTGTGTTTTCCGGATTTTGAAATGCACCATCTATATAATTCCATTTGTTAAGGCTAGACGATTGTCTTCATACTTGTACCATCCTATGTTTTTCATTGAAATACCAGTAATAGGAAGGCTTGGTTCTTGTAAGTTAAGGAATTGCAGACTTGTTTCAACCATTTTTCATTTATAGGCTTATCTACAATAACCCTAGAATGATATGACAACATAAATAAACATTAGAGACAACCATGCTTTTCTATATATATATTAATATCTATATTTCTTTTTGGTAATCTAGTAGGGTGACCTTCTTATGGTTATGGATATCCACTCCATCATTAATGGAACAAACATCTTTGAGCTAGATTTTGTTACCCTTTTAAGGAGAGGTTCCACTTGGGGGATTCATTGGCATATCATTAGAGGTCATTCCATCTTTAGTTGATTGTTGTAACAACAGATAGGATCATTTTGGCACACATCCCCATCCTATATTCATATCGTGTGGAGGATGTAATGACCATTGATTTTTTATTCTACAAATGTTCAGGAATATATGTCTTTAAAGAGGTGGTTATAACAACCATGACCCTTGTCTTAGCACATGTCCACATGATGATACATAACATGAGAGGAATATAACATAAGAGAGAACTAACAAAACTATTTGTAAATATAGTTGAGGGGCATCCACTAATATTTCGAAGAAAAATGATAAATGATGCATTTGACATTGACACGTGTATATGTGTCCCTTCATTGATTCTAAATCCTGACTTTTCATAAATCTAGTGTATCTATACATGGATCCTGGTAATGTAGGATCAAAGCCACTATTCCTTTTTTATCACCATATAAAAAAAATTGAACACAAAATACATTTCTACCTATCAACTAAACTTCTTGAATGCATTGACATGACCCATACTATATTTCTTAGCTACACTCTAAAATTCTATAGTTTTAATATATCTTATATTAAGAAGATTATAAGACAACTAAATAAAACCTTTAACCTTGAAAATTCATGGTTTCACACATTCATTGATTTTGTGACTAGAAACAACTCTCTTAAACTTTCCTAGAAAGGAAATCTACATATTTATTGTGGTTACCATGACAATATTCATGAGTAATTCCATTTCCTTGTCTAAAAATAAACAAGTGTTGCATGGAAGCGTAGTCCTTTTCAGGAAAGTCTTAAAATGGAGAATGTTTGAAATGCAAGTTTGAAAATGGAGAATGTTTGAAATGCTTCATAGTGCAATCTTTCTGCTCCAAAGATGCCTTTTAAACTTTTCCATTGCCGACAATAACAATGAACAACCGAGATAAATAGGTTAAGGGTTGATTAATCCCATAAAATTTCAAACTGTTTGTTTTTCTTAAACCAGGAAGAATGATTTCCTGATGAATCAATTGATTGAACAACCATGGTACTATCTCAAGTACGACTAATTCAATGGAAAACTTTACAGAGAAGAATATAATGTTTCACTTGGGTGTGTTCTAATAAGTGTTTTCAAAAGCATGGTTTCTCACACTTTGATTTACAGTAATCCAACTTGAGATTTCATGGGTAGCTAATGCAAATTTTGTACAAAGGAGCATTGTTCTCCCTTGGGATTCAATGTTGTTCTCAAAACTTTGTTGCACGAGAAGCCCATTAAAAAAAGGATAAAAAAGTTCAGCCAATGAAGAATGAAACAACAACAACACAATAATTAAAAATATGGCTCCAACATTCTATAAGTCTGTTTTTTATCTATAGTGGCATTCCCATCTAAGGCAATATTGATGTTTTCTGTCAACCCTCATGCAGGGCAGTTCTACCGATACTAAATTACACCCTAATTAGATATCTTGGGATCGTTAAGCTTCAAAGTAATCAATTTTGATCCTAATATGAACTTCACAACTAAACGAGTGAAGCAAGTCTCTGATACAAAACTTATGGATAAAGTCCTCTTTGAGATCTCTTTGTAGATACGTCCCAATTTTGACGAAATCAATGCTTCTTCTTATCCTTGCGAATGTTTTGTCTAATATTTCACTAGGAAATATTTCAAACATTCTCTATTTTCAAACTTGCATTTCAAACATTCTCCATTTTAAAACTTACCCTGTCTTGTCTAAGCTTGCACTAGGCAGCATTTCAAACATTCTCCATTTTAAAACTTGACCGACAAGGACTAGGCTGCCAGGAAGAACTTGTTTGATGACGAGATTGATGTAATATACTTTCTTAACAATAGCCAAAATCCCTATATATATTTTGATAGTTCAAAAGTAATTGGCACTATTGGGTCTGATAATGTCTTAATATTGAATTCTATTGACAAATTTGGCAATGAATTTAATATTAGAGAAAAATACCCATCAAAATTCGAGGTCATTTTAGGCTTGTTGGTTCCCCAATTAGGCAACTAGGACTTCTTTCAAATCCTTGTAAATGTTTAGAGGCCTTATTTGAGGGACATTGTGATTTGATAGGGTCATTGGTTGCAAAGCTCCGAGGGGTATCATCTCCATATTTTCTATTGGGTTTAATGGATATGGCAAGTGAGGCTGTGAATGAAGAAACTTTTTGACATCCCATTTTTACTTTTAGGGTATCCTATTTGTTTCCAAAATAATGGTGGGTGCTTAACACAATTGGGCCTATTTGTTTCCAAATGAATGGTGGGTGCTTAACACAATTGTCCATCAGCTAACCTTTGTTGTTGGATAATTGTCAACTTTCTATCTATGTATGATGGACCTTTTTATGTTACACCATAATAGTTTATATAAAAACTTGGCACCAAAGTTACAATGTTCACTTGGATGAAACAAATGAGCAAGGAAAGTACTAGTTGTTGGATGATAAAGTCTAGAAATAAAATTTCATGGATGATAATTTGGATGAAAAGCATATAATTCAGGAATATGAGAGTTGTAAGTTGGTGAGCTATGCATGATTTATATGTACTATCTTAATATGAAGATATCAATATTTGGATTTAGCATATTTGTTTGAATGTTCCAGACCTTAGGTTTCTTAATGTCCTGAGTACTTTTTGTCGAAGATAATTTTAGAATAAATCAAATATGACGTGTTTGTGAAAAGGAATGTATTTGTTTTCTTCTTATCACATTAATTGTCACCAATACAATAATGATGAATGTTTCCTCTTCATCAGTTTTTTAAATGCTTTCTCAAAGAAAGATGCTAGATATATCTCTTCATTTCAAAAGAGAAACACATGCCTGATGAAGTTTTCTACAATCTAAACCATAGTTATCAAGGTTCATTAGTATGTCTTTGCACAGAACATAGTAGTTCCCTCATCTAGAAATCCATAAGGAATACCAAATGTAAATTTAGTGTTGAAAGACAATTCTTATACTCACTCCATGTGGGACTTCGGTTTCTTGGAAACATAAAAGGTCATATTGGATACTAAAAGGCTTTCGATTGAATATGTCATAAAAGAAATACCAAAAATATGTCATCCACATTTAATGATGCACTACATACATGCTTCCATGCATTAATTACAGGTGCATCTGCTAAGGGACATAAAGGTTGGAGCCTGAGACTTTGACCTCTTACAATACATAGACAGTTTACTTTAATTGAAGAAGTTTTTTTCTTTTGCCCCTAGTAATTTTTGTTGTTTCCTTTTTCCGCAATTGGACAATAGAAAAACATTTACCAGTTTCTATCAAACAATAATAAAATTTAATCTAGGATCTGTTGTGATGAACCGGTTAGCAGGATACCTACTACAGTTTACATATCAGACTCCCCAAGAAGAATATCGCATCCGAAAGGCTTTAAAGTTTTCTTGGCTTTCATGTTTACTTTTTCTCTTCCATCACACTCTAATGTGTTCCCGTAAGTTACTTTAAGGGAATTGGGTAGATTCTAAAGAAGAAGGATGCAATCATAACATCATGAAAGACATGATAAACTACTTGCCTTGTAGATTAATCTATCTGTAAGAAAGAAGATTTGGGAACATTGTCAGAATTTCAGAACTATAATAATTGAATTCAAATCTTAGCCAATGTCATCCACCAATTATGCATTTTCATCAGAGAGTTTGATCATGTGTACACAGGGTGGGAAACAAAAATTGCCTTAATGCACATAAGAGTTGTTCTACACAGTACCCTAACAATATTAGTGAATATTGTGCAACAACAATAGGGATTCCAATCTTCAAACCAAAGAAAAAGGAAATTAATAGCCAAAACAAGAGAAAATATACCAGAGGAAGCCGAGTTAGTAAAAGAATTATATTTATAATTTATATACACTCTACCCACAATGCCACTTGGTGTCACCTCAGCTTACACCGACACTGGAAATTGCATCTCTAGAGAAGAGACTAGTTTCCAACTCTTAAGGAATCTTTCATAGTTTTCATTGGGATGTGACTTGGCCATAGGGGTCTAGACCTATGGCCAAGCCATGGACACGTCTTCCATTGCAGTTCTTTTGCTAAAATCCTAGAGCACAAAATGAATCGAATATGGGAATAAAGAAGATGCCTCTTCCCCAAAACATAACAACAGTTTAAAGGTTCGTTAAAGGGCATATCTTATACCTCTATAGCAGCAAATACCTACCACATGATTGAATCACATTGTAGCAATTTAGTTCTTCTTACAAATTTCAAATAAACCACCCACATGTATCAAGCCTTTTAGACACTAGTAGATGAGAAATATGTATGTGTGTGTACCTCTATATTTTCAAATCTTGCAATATCTTGGATAATTGCAAAACAAAAGCATCATTGACTTTGATAACTAATGTGTTGATCTCTGTGTTACACAATATCACAAGCAGTTAAAAAATTGTTAGTGTTGTTGGGCATCAACATTTAGCCACTAACACTAGACAATGTTGAGTGCAAATCCTCCTAGTCAAAGGATTTTAGAATACCATTTACTATTGCGGGAAAGCATCCCTCCCCACAAGATTATAGGATTACCATCCACACATGTACCAAAACATCGTGGATTTTCTTTGAAAATTATAAAATATCTAAACTATATTTTAGAGAATATCGTTCATAGCAATGAAAAAATTACTATCTACAACATGATATCGTCATAATACATAAATACACCTCAAGATATGAAGAACATAATTAATACCAAACTATAATTATACTGGAAGTCATCTTTCATTTTCACCTACGACTGTTATAGGGGAAATACTACTAGACATACATGAATATCCATAAGCCAATGTAGAAAAAATAAGTACATGTAATCAAAGGTATAGATGAGACACTTATTCATATATTGCCTATTACACAAACAAAAATGGAAAATGTCAAGGAAGACATGTATATACACAGGTCACTAAAGCCTAATAATACTTCTATGGGAAAGCAATTTGCATTTGCACATATGGTTGTTATAGGAAAAATCAATGGCACTATACAAAAACTAACCACAGGTAATCGAAGGTRTAGTTGAGACAATTAYTCAAAGKCTCTTCAATGATATATTGCMTATTACACAAACAAAAAATGTAAAATGCCAAAGGAGACATTTGGATGCAATGGTCACTARAGCCTAATATATTTAATGTGAGAAAAACTCAGATYGACAATTCCTTAATCTAGTCAAGCTAATTAGGGMTTAGGAAGYRCATCAACTTTCACAAATAGATRCTCAATGCATTACAYGGGACATGTGATAGATTTTCAGTTGAGAAATTACACMAAMTATCATAACAATCATATATCTATCATTGTAATACTTGCTTTGAGATTCATACTCTGATATATAAGATCCATACCAATATTGTGTATGTTTTTACTCGAGTATGTTGCTAGATAAGATRAGATAAATATATTAACATCCAAAGAATGACCAAAAAAGTAGGTCAATRAGAATATTGAGWATAATAGTGCCAATACAAAGTGGAAACACAAAAAGGGAKCCTATATAAWGAAAGATGTAGAAAGTAAAAGCTAGATTAAAACTATAATCATGTAATTGTATCTTTGATAACCCAATATAATGCTTATACCTTACAACTTTATGCCTTTGAACTTTTCAGTATTGGATCACACACAAAGCACACATTCAGGTTGTTATGACACTCTAGCAAATATAGGGAAATATGTGTAGAAGTAAATGGTACACGTGCTAGGAATTGTGAATAATGAGTGAAAATTTACCCAATATAGGATGCATGAAGAATTAATATATAATATATATAGGAGATTATACAAGGAATTAGTGTATATAAAATAAGTGAATAATTAGTGTATATATAGGAAATTAATGTAGTCAAGATACACATGTGTATGATTCTTTGATATTATTACCATTTGGGTTATTTAGAGATATTTTCCTATTTCTTGAGAGTTTCTCTGCAACTTGGGATCTGTCATCCCATCTAGATTTAGCATATTCTGACTTTGGCTAGAGTGTCATAATAGACAGAGCTCAAGCACTGTGCTGCATCTATCCAGAATCATAGTGTTCCTTCTTCTTCAGATAGGAAGCTGGGGATGAGCATATCTCATAAAAGAATGTCACATTGGTATAGCCTCCAGCCCTATATGCCTTACCATAGTTTTCTCTTCGACCAAATCAAGACAAAACAAATTAAGTGACACCATTGTGGGATATTTAAATATGTGACTCTTGGGACATAACCCTTCATTCATAATTAGTGACAAAGCCACAAAACCAAGGACTTATATTACCTTCTTCTAGTAACCAAACAAGAGTGAAGACCCCCCTATTTATTATGGCATCCAATGGTTTATAACAGTCAGGTCTGATGGATATCATTTTAATAATTATGATCTTACAAACATGCAAGCAATAAACTCTCCATGACAAACAAAAACATTATGCATGAATTCTTAGGTTTGATCTGGCTCACATTGAATCCAAGAATCCCACTGGCACTGAAAACAAGTCAACGTAAAAACTAATTCTCCACTATTTGCTGAAATAAGTAAAATTTCAACAAAAGAGAAAAAAAAGTGACAATGTAAACAAAAATCATCACCACCCATTTCTCAGTTTAATAGGTAGAAAAAGAAAATAAATAGGGCAACTTTAAAATTTGTATTAGGAATACCTCCACTTTGGTGAGGTTGAGCTGCAGAGTGGAGTTGATCCATGAAAGAATCTCATTCTTGCCTACAAAATAGGCACTATCCATCATCCCTATGTTTACTATTCCTGCCATCTCGAATGCCCAACAAAGTAATATCTATCTGCAAAAATGCCCAACAAATGTATGTTCCTATCTAGAAGAATTCCCAACTCCCAATAACCCAAATGAAATCTACAGTATGTATGAAGTTTAAAGGCAGTAGATAAGGCTATATATCTAGAATTACAAGGAAAGCAAAGATAAGTATTGCCCTGCTTCATATGCACTTAAGAGCCAACTAGCTAAGTAGTGGGTATGAGGATTTGGGTCAAAGGGTGTGTGGAAAGCAACCCCAACTCTTTCCTTCTACCAAAGAATCACAATCAAAGAAAAAACAATTATGGCACTTTAATAGGTAGATGTTGTTCACTTATCCTAGACATAAAGACCAAAATCAAAGCCCAAATGGGAAGGAAACAACCCAAAACATGTACCCATAAGCTACAAAAACTTATGTGGAGCAAAAGAAGTAGTTTGTGCATCAATTTTAAAAAGATCAAATTTTAAGACATCATTAAAATTCAGAAGTGGTTAAATTACATCATTTTACATCATTTACACAAGTTTTGGCCTCAATTATAGCATTAAGCCAGTTCTGCCACTTCAGTAAAACAAAGTTCTAAATAAAAAAGAACATAAAAAGAAAAAAATAAACACAGGATATCCAATGAAAGGCCCAGACTCAATAACAACAATCTTAATCAACAAACAAACCAAATAAAAAGTTGGGTATCAAATATTCGCGCATAAATTTTCACTAGCAAAATATTAAAATAATAACATAACCCAACAATGCATTCATCAGTTATAAAGCTTTGCATATCCTCAGCTTGCAACAGGCGTTGGATCTTAGAAGGTTCATCATTTACATAACCTTTCCACCAATTGGTTGGAATTTATTTAAACCTATTTGTATTAGGTTTTGGGTTTCAGAAACCAAAATAAACAAACAAAGACTTCCTTGAAACTAGCCATTACAAAATGAATGAATAAGAAAAACAAAAAATAATTAAATGCATTACAATCGGCAAAAACACTATATCCAATCGATAGATTGTAATCAATAACAAGAACATATCATGAAGGATTGTAAATGATAACAAGAACACATCCTGCCCATGGGAATCTACAACTTCTAACCAAACATAGACAAAACATATGATGTAAACAATGCTTATGTGCTGAGAAATGAGGAGAAACCAGATTTGCAAGAAATATGTGGATATAAAGAGTAAAGATGTCAATTTAGTGTTGGGGCTTAAAAAAGTACATATCATACAGGATTCTAAGGATTCTAAATGATAACAAAAACATATCCAGCTCGCGAGGATCTACAACTTCTACCTGAATATGCACATATTGTTTGATGTAAACAATTTCTCGTGTCCTGAGAAGCCAAGAGAATCCAAATTTATAATAAATTATGTGGATAAAAAGAGGGAAGATGAGAATTTAGGATTAGGCTTAGGGTTTAAATTTTACTTACAAATAAAGAACAAGTTCTAGCTAACCCCATGCTTGAAGATGCAACAATTTCTCCTTCTTACCTTTCACTACTTATGACTGCTCACTCTTGACTTGAAGGAAAACCCAATAGTTTCACTCGCAAAGAAGCAAGAATAACCCCTTACAGACCTATATCCAACAGATTTAGTTCTATACATCAATACTAACTTCATGTGTAGATGAATACGCCCTAAGATATTAACATTCTCCCCAACCTTAATAGCCCCATGGTCAACATGTCTAGTCACCATGTTAACATGAGGCGATTCTTTGGGCACAAAATATTAATACAACATAAATTTTCTTAAATCCCACACAAATAACAAAATAAAACATTGAAGGACAATGATCCTTTGACGTGTCCAATGGATTGCATGCAGAATATGTGACTTGCTACTTGTAGAAAGGTAGAGTGCCTTGAAAACTCAA
>JASDQU010302623.1:0-11781 GCA_032191745.1 Picea mariana | reverse complement strand
TGAGTAAACTGATTACTTAATCATCAGTGTAATCCATGGCACAAAGGTAATCATAGATTTTACTTTCATGGCGCAAGGGTAAGCAAATCACAAAACCCCCCATATGTCCTATTAATTTCACGGCACGAGAAATTCTATTACAAACATACATCAGTTAAGGAACGCGATCACCACCTACAATACATTCCAACATCAGTCTGACTATAATTACACATATCAATTCGATTGACGCAATATCACCTATCAAACATTCCAACACTAGTCCAACTACAATTTTCATACATCAACCTCGCCATAAAATTGATGAAAACAAACCAATAGTTTCCTATTACATTTCCTAAAAAAAATACAATAACCTATCTTATAGCATTCCACCCAACAATCTATCCTTTATCCCTTTCTGGATGAGGTATCATATATAATTGTCAAAATGGGAAAAATAATACACATCATATATTTTAATAAAAAGTCAATCTCCTTTATATTACATTGCTTGGTTTTATCTTATAAATAGAAAACATGAACAATAATGACTTGAAATATTCATAAAATGAATCTCGACAATTTTAGTAATAAATCTTGATAATACTATTAATATATAAAAAGTTAAAGGAAAAATGAGACAAGGCATCTTTAAAATTTGTCTTTTTTTTTTTTTTTTAATTTTTAGAATATCCTAAAAATTATTTAAAACTATCATTTTACAATTATTATTGAATAAGTGACATTCTCTCATTTCAAAAAACAAATAAATCACTTACGATTTCATCTTACCTTATCCTTAATGTTTCCTTCATTCCGGTTCTTTTAAATGTTCAGTGAAGTTTGGATTTCAGGGTTATCTCTTCATTGACAAGTCCAAAATCAAGAAGGTAAAGAACCACAAGAGAAAGACAAATGCATCAATTTCTTTTTCAACGATGCCATAACTAGACCTAGTCATGAATATCTCATCTCAAGATGGAAATGCATCCAAATATCTCTCTTCTTGGCTGGAATACTGACATCTTTCTCCAATTTACACCCCTTTCCATACCCATTGATATCTCTCTCAACCATATTCTTCCGTTTAAATTTACACATTCTTCTCTCATGACCTGCCTTGTTCAAGACACACAATTGATTCCAAACCCTCCCCTCCAGAGAAGATGGAGAAGAGAAAAATAAGAAAAGCATGAGGCTAGACATCCGAGGGGACAAATGATGTGTGTCGAGGAGTTTGGGAGGCAATGAACCAGGTAAAGCCCATCCATAGTGTACTCAAAAACCTCTGCTCCCTACCAGAGGTAATGCTACTGCCAATAAGAAAACCTAAGAAGCACCAGGGAAAGAAATTTTTGGGAAATTACTCTCTGTGTGGGGTGACACCTAATATCAGGTTCGGTCTACCTTAAGAAGGGCCCAACATGTGTTAAGTTATTGGATGCTCTAGGAAGTCTTAAAACGGAGAAAATGTTCAATAAGGAAACACATGGGATTGATTACCTGGTGAAAGCAAGATGGAAGTTCTGTCATCAAGGTAATATCGTTATTCGATATCATAAGCCACACCTCCCTAAAATATTACAGAACGAGATTTAGAGTTTAAAATGATGGATCGTAGATAAGCAGTTTCAGTGGTTAATCTGAAGGATTCAGAAGTGAGATAAGAGAATGATACGACAAGAAGCTTATGTCACCAAACTGATACTCAATACAGTAAGGTTCCAACCACAAAAATAAGTTTACTCATCACCAAAACAAAAGGAAACTAATGGACCCAACTCACAAATGCCATGGATGGTCTGGGGATGTGATGGAATCAAATTGTTCGAATAGTGAAGGATGCACGTGAGACTAGGAGGTAATTGTACTAAAAATGGTCTTTAAATTGTGAGAACTAGAGTGATATTAATAGCCCATAATTCATTAGATACCGAAATAAACATTTTTCTCTTCAAGGAATTAACGTCGAGATTGTGGGAAGATAAGGATCAACAAGAACTCGCAGAGGTGTCTTGAATTCAACACTTGTGATTGCTCAGTGGTTGATGCGTTAGTATGCCTGAACCCGAGTTGGTAGCATATCTGGGTGAAGGATTGTTACAATAGAAAGCCAATGATTATAACGCATTCTAACATTCTTCGTTCAACCTTAAATATGACAMAAAGATTTAATCATCATAATTTAACCAAATGGCAGAATAGAATTGTATTCTTCAACATCACAATGAGTAAATAAGGGGATTTAGCAATGAAGGACAGCTAACAAGAACTCCAATACYTAGTGAGAGTTTTAGTTGGCCTTAATCTCCATAATTTATTTTCTTAAAAAAACATCAAGGAACTTATCAATCGATATTATGATTACACATAGTTGTGACAATTGATAAAACTCATTTACAAACTAAATCTTTTTAGAAATACAATATCAAAATAAAAATACTGTATTCGGTGAGATGGAATTCGAAGACGTTCTTTCATGACAATGCTCCTTCCCACCTCTCGCTTGCTAACCGTAGAGACGTCAATGGTACCTCCCAGCCAACACTAGGAGTACTCTGCTTCCCCCTTATCCCCCGCGCTGCAAAGGGGCCACACACACACACACAACTAGAAATCCTCTAGCTCCCATCTTGCCTCACAAGGTAGAGCCACCACTCTCTCTCTCTCAAGCTGGGTATCCCAACTCTCACAAGTAAAACCAGTCAAAATTTCTGCAACATGACTTTTCCCATAACCTCTGTGTTTCTTTCCCCCACTCTTTTTCATTTGCTTTATAGGAGTTTCATTTATGACACACTCACTTGCACATTTAATTCACTTTTTAAATAATTAATTTAAGAATTATTTCCCCCATACACTTTCACCCTCTCCATAAGTTGCATAAGAAAATTCCATAATTTATTTTTATTACAAGTCAATTTCCCTCACCCTTCCTAAAATCTCTCCTTAAATCACTCCTAGTTGTCTCTTTATTCCCCTTATTTCCCATTTATGACTGACGCCTTACTATGTCTGAGTTGAGTTAAAATAAGAGTCTTCTCCTAGTTAAACTAGTGGTAGTTAGACTCTAGATTCCCTTCTATGCATGCACTTATTCTTTCATGCTTTAATACTTTCTTATATTACATTTTAATTTGGTATTTTCTTGCACATAAGTGTATTAACTCAATCTTTAGGTTAAATTCATATTTCTTAATTTCTTATATGTATTTATCTCTTTCCTATTTTATTTAATTTATAATTTGGTTTTAGTATTCTCACCAAACTTAGATTTAGGCTTAAATTGAATAGTCTTTGGCTTCATTTGGGGTTACAATTACTAATTTCATTCTTTAATTAATTAATTAATCAATTAATTAAGCCAGGAGTGGTCAAGATTTTACAAGGTTGAATATTCGCTCAAAGTTTTCTAGGACACCTAGATTTATTGACTCAAGTTTTAAATTCCACGTTGTTCCCTTCAAGACACACTCAGTGCTCCAATGGTGCCACTCGCCTCTGATTCAAATTTTTAATTACACGATGTGCCCTTCAAGAAGCACTTCATGCTCCAAGGGTTCCACTCACCTTTGACTGGTTTTGGTAGTTGTCCAACCCTTGGAGTCAGTACTCCATTCAGGTAGCCTTGTGAGATACTAAGGGATTCTAGGGAATAAGGACCATGCCTTATTGCGTGCCTATTAGAAATCTTTGTGAACAACTGTCTCAGTTTTCCCTCGCGACATCGTGGACCTCTTGAAATAGGTAATCGTTAAACTACAATTCAAGCCACGATGGGAGTGCTAGTAGGCCGTGACAAGGACATTTCCACACCTCTCCCTCAATATCTGGTCTATGTGCATGGCCCCTTTACTCCTTATGTGAGTTAGATTAGCAAGAAATCTTCAGCTTGCATCCATTAACGAAAAACTGTAAATGATCTATAAACAACATCATAATATAATCGCTCATATGTCACATATGAATAAATGAAATAATCAAACCAATACAATCCACTCACTGACTCAATCTAGAGTTCAAAGAGGTCCCTTGATGCCATCGAAATCCTCAATCTGTCAAGTGTCCTTCACAATCAGGGGAAAATCGTCAATAGCATCTATCAATACATCGATATTAAACAACATAAATCATAATCATCAACATCATCATAAAGATCCATAAACGAAATATACAATCATGTACTATAACCAGATCACTTTCTCGCGAGTGTCCTCAAAGAATAAGTCGATAACATGTGATCACAAGAGCAGGTTGTTACAATATCAGATCTACCACATGTCACCACCTGATTGGTTTCCACATGTCATGATTTCACTTGCTGCCATGTGTCACCAATGATTCATTGCCATGTGTCTTCCATGTGTCCCTTGAATATGTTCCCAGAAAACTTAGGATAAGAGAAATATTATTAAAATAATATGGAGAATAGGCATGGTTAAGTGAACGTGGATATGGAAAATATAGAAAAATAAATAAAATAAAAAAAATAATTACGTGAAATCTAAGTAATGAAAAGAGAATAAGGAATGAAAGAGGGAAAAAATAACTACATGTAGAATATATGGTAAGAGAGTTGAGTGGAAAAGAGAAAATGATTAAGTATGGAAAGGAGAAGAGGGGAGACGGGAAAAGGGAAAATGGAAAAATGGTTAAGTACAGAATGAGAGCATGAAGAGAGGTGAAGGGAAAGGAGAGGAGAGGAGAACATGGCACTTGGAAAAATGATTCATATTTCTTTTTTGTAATATCTCTGTTGGACTTCTTGACAAAATTATGCATGTCTTGGTCGTAAAGACTCAGATTTTGATTCCACAAAATGTGTGGTGAGGATGAGACCAAGGAATACATAATGGACATGCAATTGTTCAAAAATTGTCTTCTTTCGATATCATTTTTTTATATGAATCCAAGAGAGGGAAAATATAGATGATCAAATTTTGGTCAATAGAGCTCTTCATGTCTTCTCAACTCCTTTTGAATACTTTTGAGATCTTGAGGGTCCATGTTGTTCCAACTCCAAAAAATAAAACTTTGTTTCCTACAAATATTTGTGAAAACCAACTTGCCAAAAAAAAACCACAAACACTCTTATGATAGATGGAAAGGAATAAGATGAAGCATGCCCACCAAGTCCAAACAACCTCACTCGGACAAGAGGCCAAAATGAAAGTGGAAATTTTGTGTAAGGGACCAACCCGTAGTCTATCCAAAAAGAGGGGCTGAGAAAAGGTTTTTCAAAACCCTCCATCCACATGAGGGGCTAGAAGAATCAACTCCTATCTACCTAGCACCAAATGAAAAAGATTATAACAAATTGAATGAAGATAAATTTGCTATTCCATGAGAGCAACGACTAGTAGGTTCGAACACTCACCCAACACACAGGACATTAAGACCCTAAGGGCGTATGAGCGTGGTCTTTCCACACCATCGCCATGTCGATTTCCCTTTATATATGAACCAAGGAAAAATAGACCAATGCTCCCTAAGTCATCTCCCATACATTCATAAGCGCCCATACCTTGATTAGATTAATCCTAATGCTCCAACATAGAATAAATTTTTATGGTATAACGTTAAATAATGGCATTGTTTAACTATTCTACGAAATTGTTTTTTCACCGAAATCCGATGACATAAATCTGCACAAAATCACTATTTTTTGTTATTTAAAATTCATTTATAAATGCATAAATGGATTCAAGTTTCAACATGTTGAAAAACCTTTGAGGCACCCAGATTATACAGAAATAATCACTCAAATATGCAGATCTAACAATTTATTTCTATATTGCCCAAAGGGGTTGGATCCAATGGTGGAAAGCAATGAGTTTTTCACCATTGGGCAAGGTTCCATTCTCGTGAGGGCATAACCTGAAGCCATGGGGGCACCTTGAGGTTGTGGTTGAATGTGTAGTTGCACCCAGAGATACTATATTAAATGGTATCGTGACCCATGCACACATAAGTGGATAAAATCCCACCCCCATGTCCTTCAAATTATAGAAATTCCTTGAGGTGTAGGACAGTCGGTGACAGAGTGTGTTGTTAAGGCACTCTGTGATGTTAAATTCACTGGTTCGAAACCCACGGGGACAAAAATCTAGCCATATTAAGGGTTGGTGTGGCTCAATCCAGGTGCGATATCCAGGTGACTTTGAGGACTTAGATGCCCCTGAGTCACTGTTAGCCATGGGGTAGTCCCACATGTCACGGACAAACTAACAAACAAAAAAAAAACAATTTCTTTTTGGATTTCGAACAAATGTTCCTAGAAAAATTGGCAGAGAAGAGTCATTTCGTAGAAAATTTAGACTGTGGCTTAAACAATTTTCCCATTATCTAATTCATGATACTTTGAATGAGTTTTATTCTTTGATCTCCCTCTCTCTTGCTTGAACCTTTCCTTTCTTTATAACTTGTCTCATGATCTAGTAAAGCCATGACTAAGGTATGATGATTGGATCAATGATCTTAGGGTATATAGGAAAGAGACAAACCCCCATTTTTTTTAACATTCCTTGAGGTAGGCTAGAGGAATCATTTTCCATATTATCTACCTTGCCATTGTTTTCTCTTAATATGTGGAAAACATAAATTTTGACAAGCTTCTTTGTAAGTTTTGTGATTCTGGATAGGATTGAATCTAACTGAGAGTGTTTTAGAGGTTCCTTGTGAATTAAATAATTAATAAAAATCCTCAAATATCTGATGAATACCAATTCTCTTATTATCAAGATAATGACAATGGGAAAACCATGGAATAAAGTGTATGCCTTGGCTTGGTTATTTGTTGTAGTTCCCAACCCTAAGCATAGGCAAATTCCTAATCCTTTTAGGGTCATAAATGACATCTCCCGCTCCTATCACCCCTTTATATCATTATTACTTCGTCAGAGTTACCATTTACAATTGTGTTTTTTATCATGTTTGAATTACTTTTATTTTGTATAATTTAAATATCTTTATCATATATTACTTAATTACTAATACCATTTACAATAAAGTGTCTTATTATATATTTATTATTATTATTTTAATAACCTATTTTAATTTTTTTATATATCATATAAATATTACTTATTATAATGTTGGGTTATCCATATGCTAATGCATCCAATACGTGAAACTATACCTTTGATTCAACCATGAAAATTGCATAGCCATATGTGACCTCTTTTTAGTACTTCTCCCCATCATGAATTTAGTCGATATATAATTAAGTCTAAAATTGTTAATTAGTAATTTGAAGTCAATGTATCTCACGAATAACTTGTACCATTTACAATTGGGTATCTTGTAATGTATTACTGGGTTATTGTTAATGGAATACTAGTGCATTTCGTTCCATGTTGCATAATGGGTAAATCGAGTTCTACATAAGGGTAGTTGGTGTACATGTTTTTTAAGTTGGAAAGTTCCTTATTCTTTGCCTTGGCATGATGATGATGATGATGATGAAATACTAGTGCATATGATGATGATGGGTTATTATTATTGGAATACTAGTGCATTTCGTTCCATGTTGCATAATAGGTAAATTGAGTTCTACATATGGGTAGTTGGTGTACATGTTTTTTAAGTTGGAAAGTTCTTATTATTTTCCTTGGCATGATGATGATGATGATGATGATTGGGTATCTTGTAATGTATTTGTAATGACCCTGCCATTACGACAACAAAGCAAGGTACAAGAAGTAAATATTTTTTTTTCACGTTAGGAAATTTAAAACATCGCAATCAATAGAAACATCATCGACACATCATCCAATACATTAACGAAACAATATTAATGCATTATCGCGACACAAAGCCAACACATCATAACCATGAATAACGACACACATATCGACGCATTAACAAAAATAAATAGTATACCATGATCATTGCATTCATACAATTAGTATTGATGCATAAACAATACGAATCATAATCTCTCAACTCATCTATAAATATTGTTGTACAACTGAGAGGGGGGGTGAATCAGTTGTTACTGAGCTTAAACAATTATGCTTATTTTAAACTCTTTACACAACATTTAATGACAGTCACAATAATGCAGGGAAGTTAGCAATAGAACATTCAGCATCAGCCACACATATGAGATACACAGAGATATATATTTCCTGAGGAAAACCATACAGGGTAAAAACCTCTTCTTCTTTATATGATAAGTAATCTTTCCATTCTTTACATTATCATACATATGAGAACCAACTCATAATGAGACTACAACCTCTATTTTGCAAGATGCTACTTGCTAAGAGCACTAACTCTCTGGCTTCTCTAGCACTAACTAGAAGGAAGCACCAACTCCTTGCTTTCTCTAGTACCAACTAGAAGGAAGCCCCAACTCCCCGGTTTCTATAGCACCAACTAGAAGGAAGCACCAACTCCCCGGTTTCTCTAGCACCAAGTAGAAGGAAGCACCAACTCCCCGGTTTCTCTAGCACCAACTAGAAGGAAGCTACAACTCACTGTGTTCAAGCACCCACTTGAACCTCTGAGGACAACAATCCTCCCTAGCACCTCCCTACCACTATGAAATATAAATTTTTGCTAATGAAACTTATCACAATGATACAATATTTATCATCAACTTACCAGACTTATCACTGTTGTACTATGCTGCTCTGCTCTCCTGTATCAGTGTCTCTCTATCTGCATCTTCTTGGGATTTCTGATCTTCTGTTTTTCTCTACAAGATCACCTCAGCCTTCCTTTAGTGTCTTACTATCTTGCTCCACACATTCCTTGTGCTTTTTGTGCTTCTTCCTTTTATGCTTTATGCACCATGTCCATTCAATGCTCCATTCCTCTTCTCTGTATTCCAGTTGTTGCTAACTCCTCTTTCTACACTCTTGAATCCCTCTCAAAAACAACAACCCCATATCTTCTCTGTTCTGCATACTTATAGTCTTTATGCACCTTGTGCATGTTGTTCCACCATGCTTTTGCATGCTCTCTCATGTCGAGTACTCTACTTGTTCATCATGGAAACTCTTCAGCTTCTCTAGAAGTTAGATCCATCTGTCAATTGTCTCTATGAACATTCTTCATTCCACTGGAATATTCGTAGAGACTCTTCAACTCCTCTGATAATCACACATAAGTCTCTTCGAGTCCTCTGGCAGAAACCATCAGTGGTTTCTAGTAGTTACACTGTCAACCTCCAAAGACCGCTTCAACAACTGAATCACCATTGATCGATTAACTGTGAAGAGAAAAAATATCCCTTCGATCATACTTAAATTCACTTGCACCTTTGGATGGAGTTTTTAGGGTCTTATGTTTAATTCATATACCCACTGGCTGTGACTGAGCGCTAAACAAAGTTTTAATTTCGTGATCTCACATCTCTACATTCCTGTGATAGAAGATATCGACACTCCAAGTCATGATTGTCGAGACTCTGAGATGGAGCTTAGCACCGCTAGCTTCTTCCCCTCATGTGACCATCGACTGTGACCATAGGCTATGCCAAAAAGGCAATTCTTATTTCGTGAACTTATAAACTTCATCGAGCTTGATCAACGGTCGAGATCTCTGATGATCCGATGGTCCATATCTCATCGCGATATCGCATATCACAATTCCTATGATGAAGAGTCTTGATGCTCCAAGTTGTGATCACTGAGACACCGAGGTGGACCTTAACTCTGCTAGCTTCTTCCCTTCACGTGACCACCGACAGTGACCACAGGCTACACCAAAAGACGCTTCATGTTTCGTGAACTTATGAAATTCATCGAGCCTGATCAATGATCAAGATCTCTAATGATCCGATGGTCTAGATCTCATTGCGATCTTGCATATCGCGATTCCTGTGATGAAGGGTCTTGATGCTCCAAGTTGTGAGCATTGAGACTCTGAGATGGAGCTTAACACTGCTAGCTACTTCCTCTATCTTCCACAGATGTAACCACTGGCTGTGACCACAACCTTATTGAAAACACATTTTTCACTTTCCCATCTCGGGTATTCTGTGATGAGTCCTCTCGACTCTCCATGTCATGAACTCCGAAATAGGGCTTGGCTTCTCTAGCTTCTCAACAATGTGACCACGAGATATGATCACTTGCCACTCAAATGAGCACTTCGCTCCTTTGAATTTCCAGTTAGCGAAACACTGATCTTTCACCATGTGTCCTCTGGATCCAACAGTCCACGGTTGTCCTCAATGGATGGCCAGGATTCCTTCACAGTTTTGGAGAGTTGGATGACTCTTGGTCTTATCCGCCTTGCAGCTTCACAATATCTAACGGCTTTTGGTCCTTCGTAATTACTCCATATCTGATGGCCCAGATCTTATCGTGATTTCGCCACTTTATGAGCCTTCTTCATGCCTGATCAACGGTCCACAATCCTTGGTGATCTGACGGTCCAGATCTTTTCATGATATTGAATATTGCGAGTTTTAACCTCTTTCCTTTGGATTTCCCGATCTGTGAAACTCTGAAACAAAACCTTTGTCGTTCACCACGTGTCCTTCTTGAATCAATTGCCAAGATTGTTATCGCGATTTCAAATATAGCAACTTTGAACCTCTTTTCTTTGGATTTCCCCATCCGTGAAACTCCAAAAAACTTTGTCGTGCTTTGACTGTTTTCCTCCTTCTGAGATTACACTGTTGATCTTGCCATTTGATCGTTGTTGTTCTTCCTTGCCTTCCTGTCTGTTGATCTTCCTTGCCTACTTGTTTTTCATCGTTGTTGTTGTTCTTGCCATCAATGACAAGCATGCTCTTCTTGTAAACATGCCAACAATCTCCCCCTTTGGCATTGATAGCAACCCTGAACGACTGCGCTAATCTGTTTGGACCTCCAACTGTAGCATCCAGTCTAGACCACTCCTTTTCTCCCCCTTTGACATCAATGTCAAAGAAAAAACACTCCCTCTGAGATGTTGCAGTATGTTTAGGAGGTATCAGATATTCAACCAATACAAACTCCCCCTAACAAGATGGACTTGCTTAGATGTGAGATGGGATGACACCAAGCTTCTGTCAGAGATATTCAAATGGTGTCTTGGCTAGGGGTTTAGTAAATATGTCTGCTATTTGTTCTGTGGTTGGAATGTAATGGACCTTAACAACCTGATTGGTGACCTTCTCTCTTAGAAAATGGTATTTTATGGGAATATGCTTGGTCTTGGAGTGAAGTACATGATTCTTAGACACACTAATGGCACTAGTGTTATCACAATGAATTGGGATCAGTGTTGCGTACTTTACCTCCAAGTCTGTAAGTGTTTGAATCATCCATAATACCTGAGTGCAATAGGTAGCAACAACAATGTACTCTGCCTCTGTAGTCGATAAAGAAATGGAAATTTTCTTTTTACTAAGCCATGATACTAACGAGTCACCTAGGAAGAATGCTCCTCCACTGGTGTTTTTTCTCTCATCAGCACAGTTTTCCCAATCTGCATCTGAATAAGTAGTTAACTGAAAATTCTAATTTCTTGGATACCACAGGCCATAAGTCATTGTTTCTTTCAAATACCTGAATATCATTTTGATAGCTAGCAAATCACTCTATTTAGGTGTAGACTGATATCTTCCTACCATTCCAACAACATGCATTATGTCTGGGCGTGATGTTGTGATGTACAATAGGCTACCTATCATTGACCTATATGAACTTTGATCAACATCATGTGAGTCATCATCCTTGCTTAATTTGCATCCAGTAACCATAGGTGTGCCCACAGGTTTAGAATCTTCCATTTGAAACCTTTTCAACATTTCTCTTAGATATTTTTCTTGAGAAATGAACATCCCTTTAGACCTCTGAG
>JASDQU010302614.1:0-13789 GCA_032191745.1 Picea mariana | reverse complement strand
CTTTCTTCAGGAACTCAAGCCACTAACCCCTCTAAAGACTACAGATAGGTTTACATCATTAATGGTCATAGGGATGATGAAAATAATGTGTAACACCTGCAGAGATAAGCTAGTTAGCTAACTCAAAATTTGACTCATACCTGAGCTGGATTCTCCCATAGGGGTTGATTCTAGTTTCATGGTGATCCCCAATGCCTCATCTCATGAAACAATCCTCTGTTGCATCAGCAAGACTCTGATGTGTGGCAAGAGGGTAGCAATGAACCATTCTTTATTCTGTTAATATTGAATCTAAAAAAGCAAATGGCCTATCAAGGTCTTAAATCTCTGATCAAACTCCCACACCTGTTCAACTACTCTCTGCTTGATTTCTTTCAGCTTTGTAATGCACTGTGACTCTGACTTGGGTTTATTGAATTCAAAAATCAATGCATTCTTAATGATATTCAGTGGTTTAGGTTGTGAAACTCCTTAGACAAATTTCATGTACCAGCTCAGTGTGCGGTCTCTTAGGGTAGTACTAAACTGAGCTCTCTTAACTGCTTTTTCAATGACATTCTTAATACTCCACACAGCTTCACATAAAAACCAATGTTGATTAGGATATTCAAATCCATCTCCCCTAAATATGGGTAATCTCATCTCATTTGCCATAAATTTTCCTAGGTTTTGTGACTGAGTATGTATTGAAATACTTGTACCTATGCTCTGAGTGCTCTAATAACTTAGGTTACTTAAGGTTGCTAAAACAATAGGAGGAGTAATAGTACTTACTTCAATAGTCTGTGTAGTTCCTGAAGTTTTTTATTCTTCTCGGTGAGGTTATTTAGTCTTCCCTTACTCTGCCCTAGAGGACTTTGAATGTTCCTCGTTCACTAATTATTCTTCTTCTCCACTGTATAAACCTTCATCCCTCACCAGTGGTTTGTGGCTCTGTTCAAACAAGTTCACTAGAGGAACCTCTCTGAATGTCCTCCCACTACGCATATGTACAACCTCTGTGTTATTGTCTAAGTTCTTTAACATTAGATTTTCTATCTGACCACTTATTGTATCTTTAATATGCTCTTCTCATGCAATAAAATCTTGATCTTCAACTTCAAAAAGTGTAAAAATTTTCCTCTAGGTCCCTTAAAGAAATATCTCTCTGCTTGGTTGTATGACTCTACTCTATCAACAACAAAATCAGTAATGTACCCTCTAATAGTGCTATTGAACAAGTGATATACTTCTCTTGACACGACATTATCAACTCTCTTGACCTTCTTGATCAACGCCGACGTCCAAACCACAGGTGATCTAGATCTGATCTCAAATTGGGTATCTGCCAATCTGTCTAACCACTCGTATAGCTCCTGATGAATCCCTCAAAATAAAATCTCATGTATATCAGTGAAGATATACCTTCCTAACCATTCTTTTGTACTCAGGCTAGGGTTCTTGTTCTGAGCTTCAGCAAAGTCCTTTTCTTCATCCTCTATCCACTTTTGAATTTCTGTCTTTGATGGAAACCACCTTGACATTCCCTCAAAAAGATCCCAGTCTCGTCAATAAAACCATTTGTTGGCACAGGGGAAAACCCAGGGTTCAGCTCTACAACAACGCACCAACAAGCCATAACTACTAGAAATTTCGGTAACACCTGCAAAGTAGATGCAGTCACACCTGAAGTAGCAATAGGGGGTTGTAGGACACATGTGTCTATAACCACAGGAAATGCAAGTGTATTCAAGGAAACAACACACAACAACCTAGTTATTATTTATCTTCTTTAAGCCTACTGCACGAGCTATATCTCAAATCTAACACAATAATGAAATAACAGAATAAAAAAAGTAAATAACACAACATTAACCACAGAGACACAAAATATACATGGTTCACCCTCTCCCTAGGGCTACATCCACAGAATTGCATTTCTTGATATTATATGAAAACATACAGTTATATCTGCACTCTTAGCTTGCACATCTCTCTCTCTTCCTCTTATTCTCTCCCCTCCATGAACACCTAGCTGCAGGGTTTATCTTCGCACCCAACTCTTACAACAAAAAAAGGCTCTCACGCTCAACACTTATCTCTCACACAAAAATAAACACTCACTCACACAATAAAAATAAACTCTCGAACAACTTAGCACCAACTTCTAACCAACGACGAACCCCTCTTCTCTCATCTAGGTCCTTATTTATACATTAAAATGACTCACCGACAACTTTAGGCTGAAACCTAGGTGTCAAAACCCTAAGTACCAAAACCCTAGGTGTCTAAAACCCTAGGTCAACTTGATCCATGTTTTTTGGGCTTCACCAACCTGTCTTCCCTTATTTCCCACGAGGTGCTCCAGAGCATCCAATGGTGGTATTTTCCACTTGTTGAGTTGTCCATGATCAATATTCCTTGCTTATTTGTCTTCCTCAATCTTCTCATCCAACGACTTGTTTTACCTTACTTCGCTCCTTCTTGTCTTCTTCTTTGGCTACTTCGACCCAATATCAGTCAATGTGTCTTCCACGTAGCTTGGACTTCATCTTTTCTCTTCCTTATTCTTCACTTTATTCCTTAATCTATAACCAAGGGACAACAATGGATATGGCACAAAAATAATAAAAGGCAAAATAACAAAAAATGAAAGATATACGTGCAGGAAGACACTGATGCAGACAGAGTAGAGCAGTGTAGTAGAACAGTGATGAGACTGGTAAGCCATTGATAAATACTATATCACTGTGATAAATTTATGAAAAGCAAAGATTTATATTTTAGGGTGGTAGGGAGGTGCCAGGGAGGACTGTTGTCCTCATAGTTTCAAGTGGGTGCGTGAACACAGGGAGTTGTAGCTTCCATCTAGTTGTAGCCAAAAAAACCAGGGTGGCAGGGTGGTGCAAGGGAGAAATATTTTTCTTTGTTATACAGGTTGGTTCCTGTGTAACTAGAAGTTGGTGCTTCCATCCAGTTTGATTTGGAACACTCAGGGATTTGGTGCTTCCTTCTAGTGGGTGCTAGAGAAACCAGGGAGTTGGTGCTTCCTTCTAGTGGATGCTAGAGAAACTAAAGAGTTGGTTCTCTCAACAAGTTATTGCTTGTAAAACAAAGGTGATAGCCTCAAAAGGAGTTGGTGCTCCTAAGAATGATAATGTACAGAAAATAAATATTACATATTATATCAAGAAGAAGAGGTTTTTCCCTTTATGGGTTTCCTCAAGAAATATTTGTCTCTGTATATTTCATGTGTGTGATTGATGTTGAATATTATATTGCTTACTTCCCTACATTATTGTGATCATCATTGAGTGTTCTATAAAGAGTTTAAAATGGGCATAATTGTTTAAGAATAATAACAACTAATTCACCCCCCCCGTCAGTTTCCCAATAAGAAAATAACACAATATCTTGATACCAAAGTTCATCCAACATGGACTACGTCTCTGGGCCCTGCTTCAAAGTGGAGATGCTTTATATTATTCTCAGCAAAAAAATTGGCATAAATACATAATTATACCTCAAGTCTGAAAATGACCTTCAAATATGTTTCCGAGATGAAAAACAGACATCACTGATGGACTCGTAGTGAGGATTAGTGTAAAATCGATTGTAAATTTGTCTTAAATGGACAAAGTCACCTCCAGGCCTCTCCTAGGCTCTCTGCCTTGTAAAACATGCCACAACCTATAATTAATGTTTTGTCTCTGCACAAATTTACGTGCTTGTATGGCCTTGTTATCCCCCACTTTTAGGGATAACTAGGAGATCATGTCTCAAGGCCCACAAGTCCTAGACATGGAGTACCAAAAGCTGGATCGACTTTAGCATGGCCCTAGAGGGCCCATATTTTCTCCCTTACAACGCCTCTACCTTTCCAGCAGCAACAACATCCATCACCATTGGCTTGGTCTTGTGTCAAAGATGGTTCTTTCTCCATGAGGTAATGACTCCGGGTATCATGGTATGTGTCACTCTGATCTTCAAAACATTTGAATATGTGCACTTAATTCCTTTTGTTTCTAACAAATGCTTGGATATTATACTTGTCCACTTGACCATGTCTGGAGAGAATGATAGAATTCCCTAGTAAGCCTGTGTCCGTAGGTTTTGGTTTTCCACTAGGGGGATTTCTGAAAATCCATCATCCGCTCCCATCATAGCACCACTTTTTCATCTTGCTTCCTACTCATATATCCCTTTACACTTGTTCGGGCAGTGGGTTGACCTATTTTCAGGATTGCACCTTACCTCATGGGAAGAAGGGGATAAAGGCCCACAAGGTAAAATAAACATGGCAAAAGATAAAATCCTAATAATAAAACCTCAAGATGCTTCACCCAGGGATCCCTGAGAAAGAAATAAAAGGCTTCTCAGCAAGAAACAAGAGGGACCCATAACTATAATAAAACAAGACCTAGTCAGAGGATAGGGGGTCTCATCACGAGCCAACCTATTAGGTCCATGGGTACCTAGCAGTATGACATTACCACCAGCTGGTTACTATGCCAGGGTAGTGAATCTTGGTTGCATGGCCAAGAGAAAGGGTGTCTCATCATGAGACGACCTTCTCATTTCTGTGAAATTACTTGTGGGTAACGCTGTCATCACTGGTCACCATGCCAGGGCAATGTCCCCTGATTAGACTCTTGAAGAAAAATAAAGAAAGAATAAAGAATAAAAAGTAAAAGGCATAAATGGATTTGGAAAAAATTGCATCTAGGACAGGTGCAACTCACCTTCTACAAAGGCACCCACAGGTAAATCTTTGCATCCTCTACTCTCACTGCACCCACTTTCCTAGACATCCCTTATCCACATCACCCACTTACATGGCTCAGATGAAGTCTCTTCCAGAAACGTTCCTCTTCCAGTGGACACTAGCCCAATAGAATGCCCTATCACTTTCCCCAAACTTGTACTGCAGGCTTGTATAATGTCTTTGAGCTTTTAACTGGGGTAATAGGCGTTTTATGCACATGTTTAATAATATTTATGATGAGATGTGATTGACATTACTATGATCCTTGTGACTTATGAGCCCATGGAGGGCGTAGCTGTTGATGTCCAGGATCATACCTGACGGACAGGTACCATGTTGGACCGGTACACATGGGGAGATGATCAGTTCGGACCTCCATGGGGACAAATATCCCACCAGAGGGATACAAAGACCCCATCAGGGGGTAGAGATAGGACATATATGGATCAGAGGCTTTGCACCGAAGAAGAGGAGGACGTTACACCAGAGGCACCCTGATAGAGCTTGACCTAGGGGGTTGTGCCCTCTCCATTGGAACGTTGACCTTGGAATGCCCAGGATGTCACCCATGATGATCATGATGTCATCCAACTTTGTGGACATCTTGGGAGTTATATTTTGCAGGGCTGGCACACGTGCTAGGTTGGAGAAGCCCAAGGAGGGCTAACGTTTTTCTCCAGGATGCTGCATTTTCCCTAGAAGGGGCTAACGTCACCCTAAAAGGGGCATGGCATCTTTTTTTATCTTGATTAGGGTTTAATTTGAAGTATTTAATTTAAAACAATATGACTTTTAGTATTTTGGCCTTATTGGCCTTTTTATGACCTAAAAGTGAAATTAGGTCATTGTCTTGTATAAATTGAGGGTTTAAACCTTCATTTTAATCATCATCTTTCACTCACCACTTGGTGAGGTCTGAAATTTGTGCCCTATTTAGGGTTTTGGCTGAAATTTTGAGGCACACTTGCTGAAGGAGACTTTTTATTGGCATTTTGGCATTTATCTTGGTGGAAGCTGTTACAACTAGGGTTTGCTACTTGATTTCTTAGTTAAATGTAAGTAAATATCTGCAAAAATTCTTGAATGAATGGTTGTAGTATTATTTCTCTTGCATTTATGGTTATAATTTTTTGATTTAAACCCTAGGGGACAAGCACACATAAAAGGTCCTTGTCTCATGTCCCTATCAATATTTTTATCCATTTTATTTGCTGAAGATAGAGCCTTGCCTTAGCAACACTCTACTTTTAGCACTTGTTGAAGAGGATTAAGCCTTGCCTTAGCAACACTCAAATCCATGCTATCCATTTTACCTGATTGAAGCTAAGAAGGAGAAAATGCATCAAGGCCTAGTTCCCCTACACCTTGGTGAATCGATTTTCCCTAGGGTTTGCCTGGTAAAGCCTTGCCTTAGCAACACATTACCTGCAAAACCTCTTGTCTATGCAACCTTTTGAGATAGCCATTTTTCCAACAAGATAAGGAAGGAAGAGAGAGCACTGAGGCCTAGTTCCCCTATAACGAAGCGAGCCTCTCTCCCCTAGGGTTTCATCCTTGAGGCCTTGCCATAACAACACCTCAAGGTCTAACCCTTCTATCCTTAGTTTTATTGTTATCTTTTGATCCTACAACTCTTGTGTCCTCCTGTTGACTCCATATTCCCTAGGAACGCACTGACCTAATCCTTAGTGTAATCTCAAAAAAACTTCAAATACCTTTGATCAAACCCTAAATTTACTAACCCTAGATTAAAAATAACCTATCTAACCTATTGTTGCCATCATATTTTGTTGTAAACATCATAGTGCAACTGTCGTTTTACTATTGAGCAATTGAATGGTTGGTTAAGGTGTTATCTAATGAAGTGTTGATTTGTTACATTGAATGCCAAGTTTTCTTTAGCATTTATTGAAGTAGTGATATTGTAATTTTTTCCATTATAAAAACATTGACTTCATCAATATTTATTTCTCAATTTCTTATATATCAAATAGTCATTGATTATATGAAGTACTAACTAAGCGAGTAAGCTTGCATATATATATATATTTCTTGTTGCATTGTCTTGGGAAGGTACATCTCCTTTTAATAATTACTTCTCTTTATTGGCTGTTTAGCTGGACTGTCTGCTCGATGGTGACTTGTGAGGGGGAATTATAATTTAGCTTTCAATCCTTTGCCTTCTCAAAACCCCAGGTCACTGGGGATGTCTCTCCTGGGCCTCACCTCCCTAAACATAAAGAACCTTCCTATCGAGGTGACATTGGGTGGGATTGGTTTAGTTACGCAAGTTTGTCTCTTTACATATATATTTTATCCTAACTACAAAATGAACGATAACATTTTGGCACCGTTTCCAGGGAACATTGAGTCAACCTTCCTCAAGACGACAACTTTTCGGTAAGCCTTTCCTCAAAAGGTTTTATCTTACTAGCTTACCTAGCGACTCCACTTAGGGTGTTTCCCTTATCTTTGATAGTTTCAAGAAAATTGTCTAGAAACTCCACTGATGATGACGACAAATATGAATTCTCAATGGGACCCAGGAAATTTAAAACCCCTTGACATGAGTAAAATCCCGGGATACCCTTGACAGATGCTCCTGAAGTATAAGAGATGGCTCCCTAGATTCACTAGTAGTGATGGGGAAAGAGTTGATTATCATATGAATGATTTTTGGGATTTCTTTCAACTCCACCCTATTAGTGATGATGCTAAATATTTGGTTATGAATATTTTCTCTTCCACCCTTTATGGAAATGCTAGGAAGTGGTATGACAACTTCCCCAATGCCAGCATCACAATCATGGAACAGTTGGAAAAAACCTTTCTCAAAGCTCGGGGTTTGGAATTGGAAGATATCCAAACGTTTTTGAAAGAACTAGAGTATGAAAAACAAAATAAAGATGAGACTGTCTGGGACTTCCAACATAGATTTCAAACATTGATATATCAAATTCCTAGAGACCATTATCCCGAAGACAAGTACCTCCTAGATCTCTTTACAAATGCACTCTTGATGCATTTAGGATTTCTCTTAAGTAAAATGAGGCCAAAAACACTCCATGAAGCATGTAACATGGCCATGTAGATTGAGGCAAATCTCTCCTTGTCCAAAGGAAAACACACTTCCTCTCTATGGACAAAAATCGATGGCATTACTGTAGACACTCTCAGTTTGATAAAACTAGGTTCCCTTGAAACCTTTACTGGTGATTCACAAGAAAGAAGGGAACAAGTTTTCGACCAACATAGTGAAGACAGGGTTAAGGAGATGGAACCTAAGAAAAGTGATGAAGTATCAACCGAAACTCCTCCTTATAATGAGACCATCCAATAGCCTATTTCTCTTGCACAAAAAAAAGACGATGAGGTTAGTTGTTTTCCATTTCAGGATTCAGATGACACCTTGTTCCATAATTCAGAAAATGAGGGAGAAATGAAATCCTTGAACAAAGTAAATATTCCTTGCTTTACAATCAAAGACAAAGGAGAAGGTCATGAGGATGAAACAATAACGCATGCTGAAAACAACATAATCCTCGAAGCTCCTGCACAAGAAGAAACAGTAAGTTACCCTCCTCCCCAAAATTTTGATAATTTTCTACTTTATGATTTGGAAAAAGAGGAGATAGATGAGCCTATGAGTGTTTTGAATCCTCCATCTTATGATACTGATACTGACATAATTGATATTGATGAGTTCATACATGTTGGAAGATGTAAATGGGATATAATTGGTTTTGATATGGACCCCATTTACGACATTGAGAATCATTCTCAACTGTTGCCTTCACAATTATCACGACAGATTACATTTGATTTTTGGCAACAAGGGAATGATATTTTTACCGATGCTCCCCAAACACCCAAGGTTGACCTAGTACCATATTCTCCTGACGATTTTTGGTCTTACCTTGAGGGTTTTGATGAGTACTCCTCTGAGCACTTGGATTTATTCTTTGAAGATGATTATCAACCACCATTGTGCTCCGTTTTTTATAGGATTAAGAACAATGTTTGCCCAAAGAAGGATTCTCTTGACATATCTCTCCAACCACCTCTTATTACTTTACCTTGTTGTATCATTAAAGGTGTAGTTGGGAATTATATCATTTGTGTTGAGCTTCCTAAGGGGAAAATCCTAGAAGCCAAGGGTTGGTTGAATACTGTAGGTTTAAGAATAACATCTCACCTCTTCAAATTTCCCTTGAGAGTTTTTCAGTCGTTTACTAGATTGTTGTCAATCCCTTCCCAGACTTCAGAGTGTGAGGACATCCTAGGTAGCCAGTTTGCGGGCCTCTTGAGTCAGTGTTTTGAACCTTGGACTTTTTATGACCCTTTCCTGAAGTGGATTGAGTACTTTCCTCATAGATTGACATGTCATGATTTTATCCCTCCCACCCGCCTCCATGAGTTAGATTTTGTGATTTCTGATGATATGATACATGTTCTAACCCATGTCATTTTTGTTCTTGATTTATCACTGTTTTGGTTTATGATGAAGCACAAAGGCAGGTATTGTGGGGTGTTGCTAGATTGGTTAAACTGGTCGTTTGACTACATCCAACATCTAGCCAACAGGTAAGTACATGCAAGTAAGTAGGGATTTTGAATTCATGTATTATCCCATTTGCATTGCATGTTAGTTTGCTTTACATTCACTATTGATTGATTTATTTCAGTCTTATATGTTGGGGTGGTATCACCACCCCAATCAACTACTAATTTTTTCTATTGAGATCAAGAAGGTAAATAGGTTATTCCAGATATGTTGAGGTTCTCATGCACTCTATGGTGAGAACATGTCCTCTAGTTGGAGCCAGATGTTATCCCCCACTTTTAAGGATAACTAGGAGATCATGTCTCGAGGCCCACAGGTCCTAGACATGGAGTACCGAGAGATGGATCGACTTTAGCATGGCCCTGGAGGGCCCATATTTTCTCCCTTATAGTGCCTATACCTTGCCAACAAAAACAACATCCATCACCATCAGCTTGCTCTTGTTTTAGAGATGGTTCTTGCTCCATGAGGTAATGAGTCCGAGTATCATGGTATGTGTCACTTTGATCTTCAAAGCCTTTGAATATGTGCACTTAATTCCTTTTGTTCTAAAAAATGCTTGGATATTATACTTGCCCACTTGACCATGTCTAGGGGGAATGACAGGATTCCCTAGTAAGCCAGTGTCCGTAGGTTTTGGTTTGCCACTGGGTGGATTTCTGAAAAGCCAACGTTCGCTCCCATCATAGCACCACTTTTTCATCTTTCTTCCTACTCATATATCCCTTTACACTTGTCCGGGCACTGGGTTGACCTATTTTCAAGATTGCACCTTACCCCATGGGAAGAAGGAGATAAAGGCCTAGAAGGTAAAAGCAAGCTGGCAAAAGATAAAATCCTAAGAATAAAACCTCAAGATGCTTCACCCAAGGATACCTGAGAATGAAATAAAAGTATTCTTGACAAGAAACAAGAGGGACCCATAAAAATAATAAAACAAGACCTAGTCAGAGGATAGGGGGTCTCATTATGAGCCAACCTATTAGGTCCATGGGTACCTAGTAGTATGACATTACCACCAGCTGGTTACCACGCCAGGGTAGTGACTCTTGGTTGCATGGCCAAGAGAAAGGTTATCTCATCATGAGCCAACCTTCTCATTTCTGTGAAAGTACTTGTGGGTAACGCTATCACCACTGGTCACTATGCCCAGACAGTGTCCCCTGACTATCCTCTTGAAGAAAAAGCAATAAATAATAAAGAATATAGAGTGAAAGGCATAAATGGGTTTGGAAAAAATTGCATCCAGGACAAGTGCAACTCGCGTTCTACAAAGGCACCCACAGGTAAAGATTTTCATCCTCTACTCTCACTGCACCCACTTGCCTGGACATCCCTTATCCACATCACACACTTAGATAGATTAGATGAAGTCTCTTCTGGAAACTTTCCTCTTCCAGTGGACATTAGCCCAATAGGATGCCCTGTTACTTTCCCCAAACTTGTATTGCATTCTTGTATAATGTATTTGAGTTTTAACTAGGGTAATAGGGGTTTTATGCACATGTTTAATAATATTAATGATGAGATGTGATTGGAATTGCTATGATCCTTGTGACTTATGAGCCCATGGAGGGCGTAGCTGTTGATGTGCAGGATCATGCCCAACGGACAGGTACCATGTTCGACCATTACACATGGGGAGATGATCAGTTCAGACCTCCATGGGGCTGAAGAGCCCACTATATGGATGCTGAGACCCCATCACGGGGAAGAGACAAGACATATATGGATTCAAGGCTTTGCACCAGAGAAGAGGAGGACGTTCCACCAGAGGCACCTTGACAGAGCTTAACCTAGGGGGGTTATTCCCTCTCCATTGGAATGTTGACCCTGGAAGGCCCATGATGTCAACCATGATGATCATGACATCATCCAGCTTTCTAGATGTATTGGGTGGCATATTTGGTAGTGCTATCATGTGTGGTAGGTTGGAGAAGCCCAAGGAGGGCTAATGTTTTGCTCCACGATGCTACATTTTCCCTAGAAGGGAATAACGTCACCCTAAAAGGGGCATGACATATTTCTTTAGCTTGATTAGGGTTTAATTTTAAGTATTTAATGTAAAACAATATGAATTTTAGTATTTTGGCCTTGTCGGCCTTTTTATGACCTAAAAGTGAAATTAGGTCATGGTCTTGTATAATTTGATGGTTTAAACCTTCATTTTAATCATCATATTTCACTCACCACTTGGTGAGGTCTGAAATTTGCGCCCTCTCTAGGGTTTTGGCTGAAATTTTGAGGTGCACTTGCTGAAGGAGAATTTTTGTTGGAATTTTTGCATTTATATTGGTGGAAGGTGTTATAACTAGGGTTTGCTACTTGATTTCTTGATTAAATGTAAGTAAATATATGCAAAACTTCTTGAATGAATGGTTGTAGTATTATTTCTCTTTCATTTATGGTTATAATTTGCTAATTTAAACAATAAGGGAAAAGCACACATAAAAGGTACTTGTCTCATGTCCCTATCAAGATTTTTAGCCATTTTATTTGCTGAAGATAGAGACTTGCCTTAGCAACACTCTACTTTTAGCACTTGTTGAAGAGGATTGAGCCTTTCCTTAGAACCACTCATATCCATCTTCTCCTATGCTATCCGTTTTACCTGATTGAAGCTAAGAAGGAGAAAACGCATCAAGGCCTAGTTCCCCTACACCTTGCTGAGTCGATTTACCCTAGGGTTTTCCTGGTAAAGCCTTGCCTTAGCAACACGTTACCCACAAAACCTCTTGTCTTAGTTTTATGCAACCTTTTGAGGTAGTCATTTTTCTAGAAAGCTAAGGAAGGAAGAGAGAGCACTAAGGCCTAGTTCCCCTACACCGAAGGGAGCCTTTCTCCCCTAGGGTTTCAACCCCGAGGCCTTTCCGTAGCAACACATCAAGGTCTAACCCTCACGTCCTTAGTTTTATTGTTATCCTTTGATCCTACAGCTCTTGTGTATTCCTGTTGACTCCATATGCCCTAGGAACACACTGACCTAAGCCTTAGTGTAATCTCAAAACAAATTCAAATACCTTTGATCAAACCCTAACTTTACTAACCCTAGCTTAAAAATAACCTAGCTAACCTATTGCTGTCGTCATCTTTTGTTGTAAACATCATAGTGCGGCTGTCATTTTTCTATTGAGCAATTGAATGGTTGGTTAAGGCGTTATCTAATGAAGTGTTGATTTGTTACATTGAATGCCAAGTTTTCTTTAGTATTTATTGAAGAAGTGATATTGTAATTGTTTCCATTATACAAACATTTACTTCATCAATATTTATTACTCAATTGCTTATATATCAGATAGTCATTGATTATATGAAGTACTAACCAAGTGAGTAAGATTGCATATATATATATTTCTTGTTGCATTGTCTTGAGCAGGTACATATCCTTTTGGTAATTACTTCTCTTTATTGGCTATTTAGCCGAACTATTTGCTCGATGGTGACTTGTGAGGGGGAATTATGTTTTATCTTTCAATCTTTTTCCTTCTCAAAACCCTAGGTCACCGGGGACGTCTCCCCTGGGCCTTACCTCCCTAAACAAAAATAACCTTTCTATCAAGGTGACATTGGGTGGGATTGTTTCAGTTACACGAGTTTGTCTCTTTACATCTATATTTTATCCTAACTACAAAATGCGCGATTATAGGCCTCTTAGCGCAAATTCTCCCTGAGCACTGGAAAATGTTGGTTCTTTAATAAAATATGGTTTGATTGACCAACAAGGCAGTTAGCCTGGTTGGTAAGTAGAGGCTAAATTTGTTGGGTATGTGTTATATTCTTTGCACGAGTAGTAGTGTCTGAGCGCCTGCGGTGGGTGCAGGGGGGTGAAGCCCCTTTCGCGGGGGTTCGGGGGCAGCGCCCCCGAAAAAAAAATTTTGGGCCGACATATTTTCGCCGGTTTCGGGCCGACATATTATCGTCGGGACGACATATTTCCGGGACCACATGATATTAGGTGGTTTTCGGCACATGGTTTTTGCCGATGGTTTTCTATTTCCGGTTGAGGAATTAGGGTTTTGGACTAATCCAGGTCATTGGGTTAGGATTTTGGATGCCGCTGGCTCCTATATGTATATTGTATTGTAAACAATGTAACACAATGTGTATCAATATAATATATGCTAGTTTTCCCGGTTTGGGTTTCCAGGTGAAAAATCTCTGTGTAATGTTTGTATTTGCCATTGTATCTTTTCTATTCTTTCCTGAATATCAGTTTGCAGTAGATATTGTACAAGGTCAGGATTTACATTTGGTATCAGAGCTTTATTGGCTTCAGGGGGACGCCTTTGTCGTCAAGGGTTTGGATCGGGACTGCGATAAGCCTTGTTACAGTGGGAGATCTGCGGTATTGTTTTTCAGGTGAAAAGAAATGGCAAGCAATTCGAAGATGGAGATCGAGAAGTTTAATGGGAAAAGATTTGAACTGTGGAAGCTCAAGATGGAAGATCTTTTGGTGGAGAGAGATCAGTGGATCGCGGTAG
>JASDQU010302613.1:0-13789 GCA_032191745.1 Picea mariana | reverse complement strand
AGGCTCCACAACCAACATGCGTATCGGAGTTCGGGGTTCAGAGATTGGTGGTGCAAGTGAACCGTGGCATCGCGTGTGCTGATTTCCTGATAGGGAAATCCCTGACAGGAACAAGGGAGCATCGGCATCGAGATCCATCAGGGTTAATGGTTTTGAATAGCACGAGGAACGTGCCCACAAGAATCGCGACAACGCAAAACCCGATTTCCCGACAAGGCAAAGGGGAGATCGCAGGAAGGAGATTTCTGTGGGTATTGAGAACTGTCGAAAGGAGTTGGAAGAGTTTTAACTCTTCGGGCCCAGGAAAAAGAAGGTCCTGGTGAACGTGGATGTGCCTAGAGTGGGCATTTACAATCAATAGATTTCATTTTTCTCTGTTATCAATAGATCATCTACAGTCTCTACAAGGTATACAAAAAAATTTCCAACTTTCTTAACAAACAAAGTTGCATTGTCCAGATTAAAGTTCTTGAAATTCAATTTCAAAATATGATTAGTTAGATTTTCATACCAAGATTTTGGTGATTGTTTCAAGCCATATAAGAATTTAATAATGAGATTCCATGTCTTGAAGGGGGGATCCCTATCTTGGATCAATCTATGGAATCTCCTTTTGAAGCACATATGAGATTGAAGGATGTGTATGGGTGAATAAAGATGAGAAGTGGGAGATGGAACCTAACATCCAGTAGGACTGATTCAAGGAGAGCGTAGGAGAATTAACACCCCAAATCCTAGCACCTACGCAGATATGAAGGGCACAAAACATTGAGGAAGGTAGAATAATGTAGAAACATACTTGCAAGTAGAGGGAAGTTTTTGTACATGAGAGATTTAAATTCCCATGGAGAGAATCATGGAGTTATAACTTGGCTCTAATACCACTATTAGGCCAAGGATGAGCTTACATACTTTATGTTCTTGTCCCTGCACAACAAAACCTTATAGCTAAGATATGAATATATTCTCTTTTAAATCTCCATTCAAGAAATCAATCTTCACATTGCGATGAAATTTCCATCCATTATGTGTTGCCAAGGAAAATAGAGTACGAATGATAGCCCATTTTTTTTGGGGGGAAAAGGTCTCATAATCAATACCTTTTTTATGTGAAAATCCTTTTACTACAAGCCTCACTTTGTGCTTGTCAAGTGAGCTATCTGATTTGTACTTGTTTTTTATGAACCACTTGCAGCCAATTGGGTTTGTTCCAAATGGAGGGTCCACCAAATTTCATGTCCCATTCTTAATGAGAGAATCATACTCCTTTTGCATGGCTTCTTTCCATTCATCATGAAAATGTGTTGCTTCAAAGGAAGTTGGTTCAAAGTTAGTAGATAAATTCAAATCACAAACATATGAAACATCGATATCATCTACATCACCTGAATTCAAATTATCTACATCACCTCCATCTTGTTTGGTTGAATTTTTTTTCTTTTCCTTCCAAACTCATCAAGATGAACACTTTCAATTTTCTTTATGAGCCACTCTAGTTGACCTTTCTGAGATGGTCCATGTTTCTTATCTAATTGAGATGGTGTTAAATTCTCATCGAGGTTCACCCTTTCCATCCCTTAATCACATCATCCAAACAAACTTCAGGTTATGATGAAGTGGTTGGAACTTATTCATGAGGGATAGATGGTTCTTCAAAAGGAGATTATAGATCTTGATCCAAGATAGGTATCCCCCCTTCATGATCTAGAATCTCATCATAAATTTTGTGATATGTCTTTATATGAGTGAATCTATCCAGATGATCGAGTTACTACTCAACAATTTTTTCGTTCTTGGGGGATTCAAAAAAATATATATCTATGGAAATAATGGATTTGTTTTTTACCTCATAATAAATATGATATACCTTGGTGGTATTTAAGTAACCCAAGAAGATGCACTTATGACTCCTTGCATCAAGATTATTTCTTTACTCCTTAGGAATTAAAGCATAGCAGGTGGAACCAAAGACCCTGAGATGAATCATCGAAGGAATGTGGCCATACCACATTTCATAAGGATTGTAAATGTGTTTAAATTGCATAGAATAGATATAGCTAAACAATGATACACACATTTGCAAAGAGAAAAGGAGAAAGAATGGAAGAATTCTCATTAACCGTTATGAATAATGAATAATTTACACATGATATACTTTGTATAACTCAATGAGTTTGACTTGAGGTGAACCAAGTCACCATGGTGGTGGTATAGTGTGATATGGACACACACCAGTAGTTACAGGAGTGAATTGCCACCTATTCTAGTCTCTCGAGCAGTTATGGGAGTGAAATGCCACCTAGTTGAGTTAACTAGTCAACTAGTCTTAAGTTAACTGACTGAAAAGTGAGTAGCGAGGAGTTAACTCAGGGAATCAAGGCTAATGCGCCACTTTGGTGATGATCCCAAGGCAAGTTCGAATTAGCATGGTGATGATCCCAATGTTGCATGGTGATGATCCCAATGCAACATCTAAACTCAACTCAACTAGTCAAACTGAAGTGTCAACTGAAAGAGAATATTCTCCAGGTGGAATATTCTCCCCTAAAATATAGGAGACTAGATAATGACTAATTATGAATAATAAACAAGGAATAACCTTAGGAAAAAGAAATCCTAGGTGTGTGTGAAGTAACTCCAACAAGGATTATTATTTTGAAGAGCATAAGATCGACACATGTTTTTCACATAAAATGCACATAGAATTGCATAAGACAAAAACATTATTTTAACATTTTTTAAAAACATCATGGAACAAACCATATTTAAGAGAGTCTTGTTCATTCTTTCAGCTACACCATTCTTTTGAGGATTGTATGGAACTATGGTTTGATGCTTGATCCCATGTTGGAAAAGCTATATTTCAAATTCATTAGATATATATTCTCTTCCATTATCAGTATGAAGAGAGCCAATGCAAGACTAAGATTTATTTTGGATCCATACATGAAAATTTTTAAAATTTTTAAAATCCTATGAATTATCTTTCAACGAGTACACCCAACACATCCTGGTGTAATCATCAATAAAATTCATGATATATCTATTACCATTAGCAAATGGAATAGGTATAGGGCCACATGGATCATAATGTATCAATCCAAGTTTGCTACTTACTCTGGAAGTGGAATCATGAAAAGATTGTTTTCTATGCTTTCCAAGGATACAAGCAACACATTGCTTCAAATTCCTAGGAATAGTAGGCAAACTAGAAACATCATTATTTTTCAATAAACAAAGGTTGTCATAATTAATGTGACTAAATCTAGCATGCCATAAGAGACTAGATGGCATTGTACCTTCATCATGGTGAGAGAGGTAGCCAGAATTATGTCCACGAAAAGATTTCCCTTTCAACTTCAACAATATTCCATCCTCCACTCTATTCATAACAGCCATATTGTCAAAAACCTTTCTTATTTCAACATTGCCACCGAAGATATGAATGGAGTGGCCTTGTTGTCAAATGTGTATAAGAGACAGTAAGTTCATTTCAGCTCAAGAATATAGAGCACATCATGCAGAAAAAAGTATGAGAGTTCAAGAAATTAATCTTGATGGTGCCAATTCATGAAGGTTTGAGACTTGATTTATCTCCAAAATAGACTATACCATCTACATTTTCATTGAGATATTCAAAGAAGTCTCTCTGAAAATACATCTAGAATGTTTCACCTATGTCAATCAATTGTGCATCTCTCCAAGAATCAAATGAAGTGTTAAATAAATCTTCAATTACTCCAATATTGAAATGGGTAATATCCTCAATTCTAATCTGCAATTATAATGTAATTGTGCAATATTAATTGGGTTGGTGAGTCAATATGTTTGGGCGGGATATCCCGTGTGAATTGATATGGCCAAGGCTCAAATTATGTATTTTGTACATTAAAATAATTAATAAATAATAATCGTTGGGTGTGGTACAAGCAGAACGGTAACAATAGGGGGCTATGATTCCACAAGAGAGGAGGTTATAGGCAGGTCCAAGGGGTTATCCATTTGTATTAATTCAGACAATTCATATTAATGTTTATCCACCTTTGAAATATCAAAGGGATATTAAAGTGATGTAAGAGTGGTAAGTGGGAAAGGTCAAATCACCCAATTTATGACAGCATGAGCTAAGTACATCCACTTTTTGGGAAATGTGTGATTCAAGCTTGCATGAGAGGAAAAGGAAATTCGAGTTCATTCTTGGAGAAATTTTTCATGTTGGTTTTGGAGAGAAAGAGGAGAGTTGAGTGATGGGAAAAGAGCATGATCCATGTTATTGATAAGGACAGCCATTGTTGGGTTGATTTTTATGCTAAAAATGAGTTTGTAGGCCTGTTATGAAGGTTTGATTATTGTAAGTGGCATTTCCTACTGGGGAAATGGATCAATATCCTTGATAAGGTTGTCTCAACACTCTTGGAATAGCATAGAATTCATAGAGTCCCTAGCTGTGATATTTCCTAGCCAATTGATTACATTGGAGCCTTGAAGGGAAGTGGAAATGCCTGAGGGACTGTGTGTAGTGAAGGGGGATCCCATTCCTTGGGTTGTGCAGGTTGAGGGGAAAGAAAGAACTGGAGGATTGGAATTTGTTGTGGAGTAGAACCTAGGTTTTGGGATGTTGATTGTGGAGAGTGGATAGAAAAGAGGGCCAGACCTACTTGTGGAATCATATTCACAACGTTAGGAACCAAAGCTATTATAATAGAAGAAAATAGAAACATTGCATAGAATAACAGAGGAACAACACAATAGATGAAACCACAACACCAGAATAATACCCTTATTGATAGGAAACAATGTTCACTTGCCTCTTCAAGGGGGAAACCTCCATCAGATAAATTCTCTATTACAATAAATCTCAAGATAAAAATTAACATGCCCTTGACTCCTATATATATTAAATCTATCTACCACAAGAACAATCTAGAGGAAGATCTTCTAGAAGAAGAAGCTTCTATTAGGTCTTCTTACATTTGACGTATTATTCTTTATTACTGGTCCTTATTAATATTGGCCTTTATTACATGGAAAATACATTATTCTACCTACATGAGGGGTTAGGGAGGTTAGATCACTAATACGCCCTCCACATTAAAAATGGTCTTGTCCTCAAGGGTTGAGATGAGGAAATTGTTGTAGAATGGTAGTTGGCTCCCAAGTGGCATCTGCTGGAGTTGTATCTTTCCACTGGATTAACACTTCCTTGATGGTGTGATGACGAAGACGACGCTCATGCTGGTCAAATATTGCTTTTGGTTGCAACCAGATGGTACCTTCTTCATCCAACTCAGGGATATTGGTTTGAGTTTGGCACTTAGTTCAAATCACCTTCTTTAATCATGAGACATGAAAAATCATATGGAGCTTAGAATGACTTGGCAAGGCTAACTAATAGGTGACCAATCCCATGCACTTGAGAATTGTATAAGGAACTTTAAATTTAGGTGTAAGTTTCTGACAATGTTCAGCCTTGACTGAATTCTTCTTATAAGGTTGCAGTCAAAGAAACACCTACTTGTGGATGCAACCAGACGGATCCTTCTTCATCTAACTAAGGAAGACTAGTTTGAGTTTGACACTTAGTTCCAATCACCTTATTTAATCATGAGACATGAAAAATAATATGGAGCTTAGAATGACTTGGAAAGGCTAACTGGTAGGTGACCAATCCCACACGCTTGAGAATTGTATAAGGACCATAAAATTTAGGCGTAAGTTTCTGACAATGTTCATCCTTGACTAAATTTTTCTTATAAGGTTGCAGTCAAAGAAACACATGGTCCCCTTCAGCAAATTGACGTTCATAACAACCTTGATCTACTTTTTTCTTCATTTGATTCTTATCCATTACCAAATTATTTTTTAGGGAATAGAGAATATCCTCTTGAACTATAAGAGGTTGGTCAAATACTTGAACCTTGGAGACACCTGACATGTATGAGAGAATGGAAGGTGGTTTTTGTCCATATATTTCTTCAAAAGGAGTCGTAAGAGTAGTTGTATGGTAAGAGGTGTTGTACCACCATTCAGCGAGTGGTAACCATTGATCCCATTGATTCTTCCTCTTAGATGAAAAACACCTCAAATATGTTTCCAAACACTTGTTTGAAACTTCAGTTTGGCCATGATTTTGAGGATGATAGGTTGTGCTGAGATGAAATTGGGTGCCCTGTAGCTTGAACAATTTTTTCCAAAAATTGTTTGTGAAAGTGGGATCTCAGTAAGAAACAATAGAATGAGGCATGCCATGACACTTGAAGATATCATCCATGAAAAGTTGAGCCATGGTGGAGGTGGTAAATGGGTGTTGAAGAGCACATAAATGATCATTGTTACGCCTCTTTTGCCACCTAGATGAGAAAAATAGAGGTGCTTGCAAGCTTAGTTGGGTTTTCTAAGTAGGACAGCTGTAAGGAAAAGGGTTAGAGAAAGAAATATAAAAGAACAACTAAGAATTAAACTAAGAAATAAAATAACAACTAAACTAGTGAGCATAGGGACATAAGAAAAAAAGAAACAATAGGACCCATGTCACCAATGGTAAGGTTTATATCAGTGAAAGAAAACACCAAGAAGAAAGAGGACTATGAGTCCCTTCTTCCTCCAAGGGAGGATTCTTGGACCCCCACAAATAATCTCTTCTTACAACTTTGAATGAAAATGGTGAAAGAATTCTTTGCTAATCCACTCAAGGAGTGAGATGGATTGCCTAATGTAATGGTGCTAGTATACTTTTGATGAGAATAGAGGATTCCTCAAGAGAATAGTAGTAGCATAACTTTGCTATTGAATTCCTTAAAAAATGAAGTGCACCCATGGCCTTTTTATAGCGTCTCTTTGAGGTATTGTGCAACCAGCTTGTAGTGTGGAAAGAGGCTAATTAGGGCATTTTTAGGTCTTTGACCAGCCACCCAGTCGGATCCAGTCCAGATTTGAGTGTCAAATCAACTTGGAAGTTGAACCAGAAGTGGGTGGGAGGCCGACCACTCTCATAAATGCATCATTCTCAGATGTACACAGCTTTTAGCGACCACAGTCACGCATCAGGCGCATGTGCACTTTTCCTACATTTATGTTTTGCGCAAGTGCGCACGAGCCCTGTGTAGTCATAGCGCACTTTAATTTTGTCACTGGTTGTATAGTGTTTGACCCTTTTGAAATGATTTTGTGGTAATTTTGGTCCATGGGTGACCTCATAACTCTTTGACAATGTTGGATTCTTGTAACCATTTGTGGACGAAATTTCAGTGATAACAAATGCCCCCAGATGGATGAGGTTAGGAGCATACGTATAGCCGAAATTCGTCAATATTTCTTCTATTGAGAGTGTCGTTGTAAGAGAGAGTGATAGTGGGATTGTCAAGAGTTACGTGTTGGAGGGAGAAGGGAACTTGTAGAACTCAACCTTCCATAAGGTGTATAAAAATAAACTGTGTACAAACGAGGCAGGCATGCCCCATGCTCATGTCATGTAATTTAAAAAGGAATGGTGTGTTGATGTAGACAACTGCAGTGCCCTCAGGGGCGGTCATGATAAAGGCAAAAGAAAATTCTGCGGAGGAACATACTTTGAACAGTAGGTAGTGACATCTGTAAGAAATATCACAGATTCTGTACGCATTGATAGCCCAGCCAAGTTCAGAGGTCTTCGGTAAATATAAGAAATAACTGCAATAGTCACAAAGTAAGACCCACCGTAACATGAGAAAGTGTTGAAGTTGAATGTTTCAGGGGTCAACGATAGTGGGTGTAGTGTCCCCAAGGCCAAGCCCTGTTGCAAACCATGTTCTGAAAGAAACTGTAATTATGTTTATAGGCTGGTGAGCCAAGTTTTTATAAGCTGGAGGCTTATGTGTTTGTTAGGCCAGGGAGCCTAAGTGTTGAAGGCCAGGAGCCTGTTGTTGTAAATATAATCAAGCAAAACAATTAATAAAATATAAACACCACCAGGTGTAGACCGACCACGATGAATGAGTGAAGGGGGACTGAGCATCCACATACTGGGAAAGGAATTAGGGGCTGAAGGTGGAAAAAGGGGCTAAGTGTTGAGCCAGGGGCTTAAGCCTGGGAATAATATTTTAATACTATTCCAAAAAGGCATGTGCATTTGTGTTTTATCCTAAGTGTTGGCAAGGGAGGACAGACAAGGGTGAGGCGTGAGAAAGGCTCCTCCTCCTCCATTCAACTCACGGACTGCTAGAAGGTGAATTTTTCTGACTCCTGTAGAGAAACCCTCACACATCCTCTGAACCAAAAAGGCGTGTATCTGTGTTTTTTCTGGGATAGTCGGTACATCCCCTGTCTGAACAGTTCGAACCTGCGTTGACCCTTGCGTGGATTGTTTTTCACGCATCCCCGACAACCAGAGCGTGAGTCTATCCTGGGTTGGTGGATGGGAAATAGGGGGGGGACCTGCCATTCTGTACGGGGGATTCTATGTAATTCCCTACGGAAATTGCTTCTCACGCATTTTTCCGAAAATAAACACGGTGAGACCTTGTCGCCATGGGGGGAAGAGCTTGTTGGAGAAGTCAGAGTCTGTATTCCGGTGGATGGTAGTGGATTTTTTTGGAGGAGGTTTCTTCCAGAGAGTGTCCAGCACCAGCTTGAGGCTCTGAGACTTCCTGATCTGGCCTATTTCCGAGACCCAGAGAGGGAGGTTAGCACCGATGGACTGTGCTTGTGAAGGTGTATACTCTCGAGCAGAACAGGCATGTGGGGAATGAGAGTTTGTTAGTAGTGGGCGTAAGATGGCATCCTAGGAAGAATCCTTCCAGATTCTAAGTGTTGTTTTCCCTGTAACCTTAGCCTAGTTAGGATTCCTTTCCTTGGGGTGGAGCTTAGTCCCAGCTCGGGGGTGATCCACTGCTGAGTTGATGAGCAATGTGGTCTAAGGCTGGGAGGTTCGTGGAAGGCCTACACTTAGTTGGTGGAATCTACCACTATTTTACAGATAAGTACCAGATGATGCTTTAAATATGTTTTGTATCTCTGTTTATTATAATGATCATGCATTCTGCTGTGCATTTGGATTAATGTATTTGCCATGGATTATTTATGTTAAAAATGGTTCTTATGCTTACTCTGAGCTTAAATGTATTTCATTGCTTAAATGCATGCGATTAATTATGAATGAGAGGGTGTTATTCCACGTAGTAACACCTACACGGTAGCCAAGGTGTGCTAAAAAATTTCTGGGTTATCTATCAAGTAGTGTTATAGTAACCCTGGGTAGCTGAGTGAAAGGGGTGTTACAAATTGGTATCAGAGTGAAGGTTTCGACACTGAGCCTAGATGGGCCAGTGGAGCGGTCTTTGGACTAATAATGCGAAGGGAAATTGGGTCTGAGGACCAATTTCGGACCTTGGTTTGTTCCGGAGTGTCAAGTAATCGCTTGACCGTGCTTACGAGCTCAGGAAGTATAGCGGCGAGTGAAACTGCAGCTGGTGTGGTCTATGGCCATAGGGAGACAGGTCTCTACACCAATGGTGTTAGAACCTTAGGATCTTTTCAGGAGGGAAGGCGAGCCCTCATGACCATCGAATCTGGAAAAATGTGCGTAGGAATTAAAATTCCTTTTGAAATACACAGGAATGTGGAAATCGCAAAATGCGAAATTCCGAATTGGTTAAGAACCATCTAAGCCATCATATCTTGGCCGGAAAACCCATCAGTAGTAGGATTTTTTGGGAGATTTCCAATGGTTAAACCTTAGAGACTAGGGGTGAAAGCTCTGAAATAGATCTAGACCACCCGAAAGACGGAGGACACGTGTCATGAGATTCCCCATTTCAGGAAATCGGGAATCGCGATATCGGGAGTCACGAAGGAGGTCGGGAATTTTCATGGTAAAAGTCCCGAGAAAAATCTGAGTCATCCATCAGTTGGGACACATGGGTGAGATCGGGATCCCATTGGCATATCGGGGTTTGGCATTTCACGAATCCTGAGGACATATGTGTTTCGGCATTGGAAAGTCCAAAACCCCGATAGGAGGTATGACTGTGGTCATATAAGGGGAGGTCATGTAAACCACGAGTCTAGCCTGGAGGGCTAATGGGAGTTAGAGCGCATCGGCATTTGGAAGCCCAAAACCCCAAAAGGATCGGGACTTTCCATGGTGGAAACCCCAGAGCAGTCGTGGGTCGTCTGATTTGAGATGGCCACGTGTTGAGAGATTACCCATTTCAGAAAATCAGGGATTCGGGAGTTTCGTTGACAAAGAACTTGGACTCTCATCATGATAAATCTTGACCATACTGTCAATACGTTAGCATGTGTCTAAGTCCCGGTGAACAAACGAGATTCCTTTGGGGAATCTCCAGATCTTTAACGCCTGTCCGATGTGAGAAAGATCTGACTGTTGGATTTTTCTAGGAATGAATGTGGACACATGGAGATGTACCGCGTGTCAGAGGGTCGAAAAGAGAAGCGAGAGTGGTGGGACCCTAATGATGTCACCAAACATGATGAGGATCCTCTTAAACATGCCACGCACCACTTTGGTAAAGGGTGACAGTTGTGCTGTAGACCCGAAGAATAAGGTAAAACAGAATTTCAAAAGTCGGTGGTTGGAAACGAGAGTTAAACGGGAGTTCTCTAGTACCAAGACTCTAAAACACAGAAACCCAAAGTCTCGAGGTACAAAAACCTGAAGTTCTGAAATCCCAAAGTGTCGAAAATGAAAGCTTCGAAAACATGAAAATTGCAGAGCTGAACGAGAGCTCAGAAAACCCATTGGAATTGAAATTTCTTTTGTTCTTGTTCGTATTAGTCATAAATGTTGTGGATTGTTCATGAAGTTTTGATGGCCTGAAAAAATTCAAATTTAATTTCACAGTGTGTGTGTAGAGTTCAATAGAGGTCAGGACTCCAGTTAACCAACGACTGAGTATGGAGTAGGGAAAGGTGCAGATTACCCTCGAAATAGAAGACGAACAGGAAGGAAAGGATGTTAACCTAGGAATCAAAGGATCGAACTCCAATGGGCATGGAAAAGAGAAGGATAAGGAAGGACACATAATGAAAATCATATAAGGATTTCAAAGACAGACCAAGGCTCACCAAGCTGATAGCCGAAATCTTATGAAAGTCAAGGATCGGCAGGGTGCACTAAACTTAAAATTTTTGAAGAGTTTGGAGAGAATAGAGAAGAAACTCAAGAAAGGAAGAGACTCAAGTACGACGGAGAGTCGCAGAACCCATGGGAGAAGAAGTAGGTCGAGGAGTGGTAGCCGACATCTTAGTCGCTCCCAAAGACATTCTGACAGTAAGCCACACAGTAGTTCAAGCCCATCCCCTACCAGAAAACATCGAAAATCTGGAAGGGAGGAATTGAAAGGAGAGATGAATAAGATTAAGCCCCCAACATTTGATGGAGAACATAAGAAGGAGGAAGATGCCGAGACTCGGTTTCTTGTCATGAAGAAATACTTCCAACTGCAAAATTATTCTTCCCATGCAGAAGGAAGAATTGCAATGTACCAACTGAAAGGAAAAGCATCCATGTGGTGGGATCAGTTTGTGCAGGTGTAGCACATCAGAGAGAAAGAGGTCACTTGGAAGGAATTTAAGAAGTATTTCAAGAAGAAATACCTGACTAAAAGATACTATGACAGAAAGATGAAGGATTTCTTCGAACTCAAGTTGGGCAGTATGACCATTGATGAGTATGAACGAAGTTTTCTGGAACTACTGAAGTATGTTCCATTCATCAAAGATGAGGCTATCAAGATTCAGGGGTATCTGAGTGGAATTCCACCTTCCATTGGTGACAAGATTCAATATGATGATCCTAAGACTATGGAAGAAACAATGAGAAGGGAAAAATGCTTATGCGAACAGCAAAGAGAAAAGCCTACCTTTCGGAAGGCTTGGGATGACCAGAAGAGTTTTAAGAAAGAACAGAGGTAGAAGGGAGACAAGCCTTCCTTTTTCAGAAACAGTCGTCAGGGACAGCCATCATTTAGAGAGCCGAGAAGGACTGAAGAGGGAGCACAAAGACAGACACTGATGCCCATTCAGTGTTGGGGCTGTCAAGGAAACCACAAGTACAGAGATTGTCCCCATAAAAATGGTAAGGTGAGAATTGTACATATTGTTCAGCAAGCTGAAACAGTGGAGGATATGGGCAGCAGAATGCCAAGTATCTATGCAGCCCTGGACAACAAGCAAGAAGAATTTCAATCGCACATGATTGAAGTGGAAGGTACAATTAACAACCGACCCCTTGTTATTTTAATTGATTTAGGGGCTAGCCATAGTTATGTAGATCCTAGAGTGGTGGAAAGTTTTCATCTAACGAGGAGAAAACATGAGAAGTCTTTGTTAGTGCAGTTGGCCACAGGCACTAAGAGGAAGGTTATTGAATTGGTTAAGTTCTGTTCAGTGGACATAAAAGGAATGAGCACGAAGGCTGAATTGAACATTTTTCCTTTAGGCTCATACGATTGCTTAATTGGGATGGACTGGTTGGACCAACACCATGCCCTTCTGGATTGTCATAATAAGAGGGTTACATGCCTGAAAAAAGAGGGAAATTAGGTAACAGTCCAAGGAATTCCTAGAGTCGTGGCCGTGAGGGAAATCTCAGCCATGCAACTAAAGAAATGTTACCGAAAAGGCTGTCAATTATTTGCAGCTTGGGTGGAAGAAGCATCCCGAGATGAAGTCTCGAATATGGAAGACCATGAAGTACTCAAAGAATTCAAGGACATATTTCAGGAGGTACATGGACTACCTCCGAAGAGAGACATTGATTTTTCTATAAATTTGATGCCTGGAGCAGCTCCAATTTCGAAATCCCCTTATAGAATGAGTACGCCAGAGCTGAAAGAGTTGCAATTGCAGCTCGAAGAGCTACTAAAGAAAGGTTACATTTGCCTCAATGTGTCACCATGGGGAGCCCCGGTCCTATTCGTGAAGAAGAAAGATGGGATGTTGAGGTTGTGCATTGACTTTCGACAGTTGAATAAGGTCACTGTCAAGAACAAGTATCCTCTACCAAGGATTGATGATCTTTTTTATCAGTCGAAAGATGCAAAAATATTTTCGAAAATAGATATCAGATCTGGATATCACCAAGTGAGAATAAAGGATGAGGACATTGGCAAGACCGCCTTTAGAACAAGGTACAGTCATTATGAATTCACAGTGGTGTCGTTTGGACTGACAAATGCACTTGTTGTTTTCATGTGTTTAATGAATGGAGTGTTCAGAAATTATTTGGACAAGTTTGTCATAGTCTTCCTAGACGATATCTTGGTGTATTCCAAGACAAAGGAAGAACATGAGCAACACATGAGAATGGTGCTACAGGTGTTGAGAGAACACCAGTTGTACGCAAAACTGAGCAAGTGCTCATTTTACCAAAGGCAGATCCATTACTTGGGACATATAATATCTGAAGAAGGGATCATTGTGGATCCTGAGAAGGTACAGGCCATTTGAGAATGGCCAGCGCCAACGAATGTGGCATAAGTTAGATCTTTTATGGGTCTGACAGGATACTATAGGAGGTTTATAGCCGAATTCTCAAGGATAGCCCATTCTATCACTTCCTTACAAAGGAAGGGAAAGAAGTTCCAGTGGACTGAAGAATGTGAGAGCAGCTTCCAATGATTGAAGCAGCTGCTAACCAGTGCTCCAATCCTAAAGATTGCAGATCCAAACAAGGATTACATAGTTTGCACAGATGCATGTAAGGAGGGGCTGGGAGGAGTTCTTAGCCAAGAGGGATTTGTAGTTTGTTATGAATCCCGAAAGTTAAAGAAATATGAGAAGAATTATG
>JASDQU010302603.1:3396-13754 GCA_032191745.1 Picea mariana | reverse complement strand
ATTGGCACTGTGGTCAACAACTCTTTGAGCCTTCGAAATGATTCCGCGCATTTCTCGGTCCAAACAAACTTCTTGTTTTTCTTCTGCAATTCTGTGATCGGATTTGATATCTTTGAAAATCCCTCGACAAACCGTTGATAGTATCCTGCTAAACCCATAAGACTATGCACTTCTATGACATTCGTCGACACAGGCCATTCCATAATAGCCCCAACCTTGGCTGGATCCACGGCGATACCTTCGTCGGAGATGACATGCCCTAAGTAGTGAATCCTCGTTTGATAAAAAGAGAATTTGGACAACTTCCCATACAATTTGTGCTCTCGTAGACACTGTAGTACCAAGCACAAGTGCTCGTCATGCTCCTCCATCATTCGAGAGTAGATCAAGATNCCCTGGGGCGTTTGTCAGTCCAAACGGTAAAACAGTAAACTTGTAATGTCCAAATCTCATCTTAAAGGCGGTCTTAGGGACGTCATCCTCCTTGATCCGTAATTGGTGATACCCTGATCGCAAATCAATCTTGGAGAACACCATCACACCCTTCATTTGATTGAACAGATCATCAATTCTTGGTAAGGGATACTGATTCTTGATCGTAGCCTTGTTCAGTTGACGGTAGTTAATGGAAAGCCTCCATGATCAGTCCTTCTTTCGTATGAAAATAACTGGTGCACCCCATGGAGACACACTAGGGCGTATCAATCCTAGGTCCAACAACTCCTTTAGTTGCATTTTCATCTCTTGCAACTCCGGGGTCGACATCCGATAAGGCGTTCTTGCTATCGGTTCGGTCCCTGGTTTCAGGTCTATGGTAAACTCCAGCTCCCTTTCTGGCGGCATCCCAGGAAACTCCTCTGGAAATACGTTCACAAACTCCTTCACCATCGGAAGGTGTTCTAGACCTTCTGCTACTCCCTTTTCGTTTAGCGCGAGGATCACATAAAGCTTGCACCCCTTGCGCATACTCTTCCGTAACTGTAAGGAAGAGACGAACCTCAGGGATACTCCCTGGTTCTGTCTTACAATTACACATCTCTATCCTTCATCATTGACCAAGCTCAATTGTTTCGTCTTACAGTTGAGTATCGCCTCATGCGATTCCAACCAATCCATACCAATCACGACATCATAAGATCCTAATATCGTGATGTACAAGTTGACCCATGTGACAAACTCTCCCAGGTTAAGGGCACAACCCGTAACCTTTCCTCCAACCTTCTGCTTGGCTTCCCAGGCCATCTCTACGAAGCTAAACTCATCCTGTTCGACTGCATTTACCTTAATCCTTTTTAGCGCTGCACCAGAAATGAAACTCTCAGTAGCACCTGGGTCTATCAAAATACTAAGGGTCTGGTCAGCGACAGTACCTGTCATCTCGAGCACATTCGACTGGTGCTCTTCCTAGCAGTTATTCATCACCGCATGAATCCCATGGGCCTTGCCCATATCTCCCGCGATAGTGGGTCTGGATGATTCGGACACTCTGGTCCTCTCCACAGGACAGTTGCGCTGGTAGTGTGGCTCCCCACACATCCAACATCCCTTCTTCGGTCTAGTAGTCCTGGTACCCAAAGTAGAAGATGACGGCCCACCGGCCTGGAACCCAGGTATGTTCTGCTGAACAGGCATAAACTGCTGCTACTGCGGGCGACGTTGCTGTTGATGCTGTGGTTCTCGATAAGGTGTCCACTGCTGAGGTGGCAGTCGTCGGGGTGTAGTGAAAGTGGATACTCTCTAGAAGCCAAGATATCCCGGCGTATGTCTCGCTGGTGTCTGATGCTGCGGTGTACTAAATGAACCCTGCCCTGCTAGTCTCGCTGGAGTCCTGGTCTGACCCCCACTGATAAGCTCCTCCTTTGCTATGAGGGCCTTTTGGACAACGTCGTGCAAGGTTTGAGGCATCAAGATCCTAGCCTTTACACGCAGGTTGCCGTTAAGGCCAAACACGAACCTGTTGACCTTGAGCTTCTCAGTGTTAAGGTGCGAAGCATACCGGAGAAGCTCCATAAAACGTGCCTCATACTCAGGCACCGTACGACCTCCCTGTCGTAATGCATTGAACTCATTGAGCTGACGCTCAATGAATTCCTCAGAAAGGTACCTCTCTCGAAACCGTTCCTCGAACAGTTCCCATGACACATCTTCGACGGCCATGTTCAGCTGCGGTAGGAGCATCTTCCACCATAGAAGAGCGTTCCCCTTCAGTTGACAGATCGCCATGTGGACCTTCATGTTGGAGGTATAATCGCGAAGTGCGAAGCACATCGCCATATTCTCCAACCATGCCTCGGCGGCGGCGCCATCCGGGGCACCAAAGAACTCAAGAAATTTAACCTTCTCGAGTTCACAGTGAATGCTACCATTGACGTCTGGTGTGCGCGGCGGAACCTCAGCGGGTGCCGATGCCCTGGCCTCATCTCTGTCCAAGCAACTGATCAGTGCCTCGGACATGCGCTGAAAAGATCTCATCATCCCGACAACATCGCCAATTTCTATGTGTTCCTGTCCAAGAACCTGCTCGCCTCCCTGGGGGTTAGACCCCTCAGGCGTGGATGCTACTGGAGGCATCATGCCTTCTCCCCTACCACCCCGTCATCTGCCTCTGCGACATCCTCTAACCATGATTACCTGCACGCACACAATCAACTCGATCAACAACAGTATAATAAAATCAATCATGTCAATGAAAGCTGTAGCGATTCCCAAGTCGCGGGTCGAACCTGCTCTGATACCATATGTAACAACCTCCTCATTATGACAACAACTTTGAGGTTATCCTTAGTGCCATGTGTGCACACACCTTGCAATAGTCAACATTTAAATTAATAATTTAAATGACAATTTGCAATTTTAATATATAACTAAATTTGTTTTCAACATGCAATAATACCTGTAAACTCCCACCCTCTTCAAACTCTCCCAATGAGAATTGAGACAAGTCTGTCCAAGTAGTAGGAGATGGAATAAGGATCTATGAACAACACAACTAAGAACTAAATCTAGGATTCAATGTGTTCACATTTATAAAAAATTATAAATGTCATGTTGTTGATCTTATTCAAAAAATTGGAGATTAGACAACTAAAGTGCTCATCTGTGGATATTAGAAAACATATACCTGATTCAACCGATCCAAATTTAAACTTGTGAAAACAAGTCCCCTATTTACTAGAGATTCGTTTAACATATCTCCAAACTATAATTAATGACGATAACAACTCAAGTATTTCTATAGATACAACGATATGTATCTAGATATAGAATTTGAAGTAAACTATCATAAAATGCATCAAAAATTTATTAACTAGAACACATACCAATCTGTTGTTCGGTTCATCATTCTGAATGACCTCCTTCCAATCATCACAGAAAAATTTTGCATACTCCTTAAGATTTTATACTGACATGGTATCTAACTCCACATTTGTTTTATAAACAAAAATGGCCTGAGAATTGGCTTTCACTCACTGAAGATTCAAACCAACATCAACACCATAAAAATTCAATTCCAAATTTTCCCCGAATGCATTTCTAGCCTCTTTTCCAACCCCTGATAAAGCTCACAACTATGAATATGAAACAAATTCCCATGTTGTGAGAGATACTAAAAGTCGTGGAGGCCTTTGCAATGCCACATTTTGATATGCCCATTTTCGATCACATGTCCATCATTTACCATCCCCATAATAATCAGACGGTATACTAGTATAATCAGGGTGCATATCCATGAAACATTTTGCATAAAAGTGTTTAGAAAAATAATGTGGAACATCATCGTTTCACGACAATTTCCCATATGCTACCAAAAATCTGTTATACAGATGTCCTGCTATGTTGGGGTGCTTTAAATATTGCACCTTCAACATCTTTCATTTTGGCCCATCTTTAAAATTGAACATTGAAATTGCGTTTTCTTTTGAAACTTTATTTTTACTGCATCCCATTTATTAGGGCCCATCACCTCTGACTTTCTCTGCAACATCAAATCGATAAAACTAAAAGTGGTTGGCCCCATCTTTTGATATGTATCCATAAATTTTTGCAATGAATGCAAAACAATCTGCAAGCTTTGTTTACTCTCCCGAGGGAGATCCAAAATCATCAAATCATTTTCCAACCTACTTTTAACACATGAGCATCACTCAAGGGTTATTTCTTTAGTAATATCTTCCCAGGGAAACTCATCACCAACATCCGAAGGATAGGTGGACGTAGGCGTGTAATCTTTTGTTTCTTGATAACGTCGCCTCCTAAATCCACCTTCACCCTCTTCACCAACATTATAATCTTCATGAAAACCACTCTCTCTTTCATTATCTTACCTCGCTCTAAACTCATTGTATACACACACATTTGAAAGTAATTACAACATTTAACTTGACATAAATTTAAATACACAAAAATACAACAAAAATAAACAAAATCAAAGAAAATTACCAAAAATATTCTCTTGTCCTAATGTATTCCCTACATTCTCAGGGGTAGGAGTATCAATGCACAACCTATTTAAGAAGATTTCATCCATATCACTTTCTTGAGCACATTATTGAGTTGATCTATTCACAGAATCATTTGATAATCTCCTTTGACGAGATTGTCTTTGGTCATTCAGAGTCTCAGTCGAAGAAGGGGTTCCTCTTCTTCCTTCTTGGGATAGCCTGGAGCATTTGCGAGGAATGTTTGGAGACTCTTGTCTCGACATCTCGTCTCAATATCTGTCCTTTGAAAATTCATGAAAATTTAATCACAAGACAAGTATGAGTTAATATTTCCAACATTGACGAACACAAATTATGAAGAAAGAAAAAAAAAGAAGACAAAATTAATAGAAATGTTCTTTATGTTAAACACAATTATAATAGAGTGATGCATAACTCCACTACCCATGCCCATTTCAAATATATTTTGGTTTCTTACTATTAGCACAAATAACCTTGGTAAATCCACCAAAAATGGAAACAATATCTAAATGAGCACATATGAGGACATAAAGTTGATGAAATTATCCAATAGTACAAGTGGCAAAGCAAAGTCACAACATGATAAACACTTACTATGATGGAAACACATAATATATGAAGAGTACATGGGTCAGAGTTTGGTAACAGGGTAGTGGTTGTCTATATGAGAAATTAGATTTCATGCATCCAACGGGTTTGGAGCACAGTCCATGAAAATCAATAATTAACTTTACGCCATGTTTGGTTGGATGGAAGAAATCTGCCATCTAATTAAATTTTAAATCAATGACATCATTACTTTATGATAACATTGCCAAATTGATTGGTTTTGCATGCAATCAAACATTTGTTAGCTAAGATGCAACATAAAGCTGTGGTCAGGGCTATATAGAAGAAGAAGTTGAAAATTCTACTCATGTCCATTCGAAAGAATTCCATATTGTTGTGGAAAGGAGGAAGTTGTTGCCATGTTTCATCCAAAAATAGAGCATTGGTTTCATCCTTGACTTCCCAAAAAAATGAGTGTGGATAATATCTTTGTTTTTCTAGACATCGTTCCATATTAAGGAGCTTGAAATATTTCCTGAAAGTATGATCAGGTCCTGAGGCTCTATGAGAGGGTAGTACTTCTTGCACCAAAGTAGGGCCCATAAAGTATTCTTTGATGTCAGTCAATGCCACCATGTTTTATCTCCACAGAATGAGATGGGGACATCCGGATCTTTGAGAATGAGTCCTTATTTGAGGTTAGGGAGACTGAGCTTGTCCAAGTGACTAAATCCCATTTCTTTTCTTTCCAAGTTCCACTCCACAGAAAGGATCTTTGGAGGTTCTAGACAAATTTTAGGATCGTTTTGGGAGAAACCATGGATGAAAACAAGTAAAGAGGCATGGATTGAAGGATATACTTGAGAAGGACCAATTGTCACGATGCATTGAGCATTCTGAAAGACCAATTAGACAATTTCTTGTTCATTCAAGAGAGAAGGTCCTCCCATGATGAATTTCGTCGTCTGTTTTCAATGAGAAGGAACCAATATATTTTGATGAAAGAGAGCTCCTTTGGAATCCAAGGATCCTATAGATGTGATCCTGTACAACAGAGGTAGTGTGAAAGAAAAAAAAACTGATATTTGACATATTGATAGTGGTACTTGACGAGTTCATGAAATCTGAAAGGACATGTTGGATAGTCTTGGATTCTCTAGCTGTAGACTGAGCCATTAGCATAGTTCCATCAACAAAAATTTTATGGGATATGGGATGCTCCTCATCGTCAACACACAATACTTCATTTTATTTTCTACCACAGTCGTTTTGATGGCTCTGCTAGGACGTTCATCCATCAAGATGAAGACGAAGGTCGAGAGGGGATCACTCTGCCTAACACCGCTGGAGGGGGAGAAAGTATAAGAAGGGGAGTAGTTTACCAGGATTGAAAAGTAAGAACAAAAGGTAAGGAAAAGTAATAATTTGATCTAGGCAAGGGAGAAGCCAAAGGCATGAAGGGTATGATGAATTTCTTGCCAACTCAGCTTGTCGAGGGATTTAGACATATCTAATTTTAAGAGCATACCGAGGGTGTTGGAAATTTTTAGAGAGTGGATGACCATGTGGAAAGGATAACCCAATCCAATATTTGTCTCCCCTCCACATAGTTGGCTTGTTTTAGAGAAATCAAAGAGGGAAGAATAAATTTTAGTCTATTGGCGATGAATTTAGTGATGATTTTGTAGACCATGTTACAGAGGTAAATTAGGCAAAATTTATTGTTATTTTCCACCTTGTCTTCCTTTGGGATGAAGGTGAGGAAGGTTATATTTAGATCTGGGATAAAATTGGAGTGAAGGTGGGAGTCTTCTACTAAGTCCCATGTGTCCCACTTTATGATGGGCCAACATGCTTGAAATAAATTTGAAGTAAAGCGATTAGGACCCGACGATTCTCCTTTAAGCATGTCAAAGAATTCTTTCTCAACTTCCTCTAGAGAGATGGGACACACGAGGGAATTTTTCTATGCCAATGAGACTAGCTGCAGGATGTGTTGAGTAATTTTTTGAATAGTCGACCTTCACTTTGCTACTAGTTCAATGAGTTGATCCTGAAAGAAGTTGACTAACTCTTATTCTATGTCAACATGCTCTGTCACACTGTTCTGTCACACTGTAGGGAAGGATGGAGGGTGAATGATGGAATCTGACTAGAAAAATAGATTCTGAGGCCAAAAAGCAATTAAGTCTTGAAGCCACCTGGTTTTGGCCTCTTCTACAGTTGTTTTAGGTGTGAATGTCATTGATGGTTGATGTATTGGATGGTATCAAGAAAGGATTGGGAGTCATGGTTGAGCCTTCTTATGCCTCCTTTATTTTTGTTCAGAGAGGTAATTATGTTGAAGTATCCACCAATAAGCCAATGATCATTTTTGATGATGGGGTTGTAGGTGCTAAATGGAGTCAAAAAAATGACTATTGTCAGTGATAGAGTTGGGGCCATAAAAATTAGTGAGAAAGCGAGTTTGATAGGACCATACAAGTTGGAAGGGAGTTGTGAGGAAGTGCTCGATGGTAAATAAGTTGGACAAATTTATTATAGGAGGGTTCTAGATAAGGGCAAGGCCTCCTGCTACTTCGTGTGCATATAAGGCCATATCTTGGGGTCCCTGCTAGATGCAGGAGGATATGGTTTGAAGAAGGACTTGGAGGCATTTAGTTTCTTGTATCATTACTAAAAAGGGATTTTCCTGGAGGCATTTTTTACTAAGAAGCACGTTCCTGGTTTTACCATTAAGGCCTTTGATATTCCAAAAGATGACCTTCATGAGGAATGTGGGGGGTTGGGTAGGAACTTGTATTTCATCAAGGTAAGGCAACGTGAGTTAACCAGAAACTCTCCCAGATATTTAAGAAGTTGTTTGTTTCTTTTCCTGACACTTTTTCTTTTTCTTTAGGTTTTTTAGGTTGAGCAGAGGAAGAGGATTTAATTCTTGTAGAAGGAATAGAGTGCATATCTTTTGTTTTTGTTGTTGGGCTGCTAAGAACTTTATTGTGAACCAATGATTCCTTCAGAAGCTGAGCCTATTGCTCAGTGATTAAATTCAAGTCTTGTTGCTGGTAGGAAGAAGAAATGGACTTTAGGTCGAGATCCCCAAGGTCCATTTCCTGCCATCATATGAGTCAGGTTATTCCAGTGTGTCCTCCTACATGTCTTCTTCGCCTTCATGATTGATTGTGGATTCTCTTAGCTTATTACCATTTTTTTCAGATTAGCTTAGCTTAGTGGATTACAAAGGCCAGTATATAATTAGAACTAAAGGAAATAACTTAATCAAAACAAGGTGATATCATGTTACCTATTTACCATAATCAATACGTATTGTGATATTAATCTTATCTCTTATTAACTACATGGGATATTACAAGAAATCAATGACACTAAGTATCAACACCTTTATTACACTTGTATGTGATTCCAATGCTTGCATCATAAGATATTACCCTTATTTTCACCTATCACCATTATCGAGTAGTGTGTATATTCCCCTTATTTCCCTAATCAACATTGTGGAATAGTGATAAGTAGTATGTGTTCATTAGACATAGCTTAGGTATTACTTCAATATCAACATGGTTATCGTATACAATAAGCATTACTTAGTGTTATATATGGTTTATATGTGTAACATCCCGCTCTTGAGTGCACTAAATGAACTGATTCTCTGAGGACACTTGCTTGCAGGTGAGCCAGATTATTATACCATTGACCGTTGATTTCTACCATGAGGCATTATGGATGTGATTATATGTTATTTTACTGTATTGACTTAGACAGGTGTTATTGACTCGGTTCTCCTGAGTGTGCAGAATTTGGACCTCGAGGATGTTGAGGAATCGATGAAACCCTTGGACTCCGGATTGAGTCGGGGATGAACTATTAGGGTTTGATTGTTTTATATGTGATATTAGTGCATCTGATTAGATGATATGATTATGGATATATTTATGACATGATTATTTGATGATGCAGGTTGACGATAGCTTGCCAACCAGACTCACAAGTGGAGTAGAGGGGTCATGCATGACTAGCAAAGAGGTTGAGGGAGAGGTGTGGACAACAACCCTACCACAACCTACTAGCAATCCAACCATGGCTTGAACTGTAGTTTAACGATTACCTAGTTCAAGATGACCCATGATGTCGTGAGGGAAGACTGCGACCATCGCTCACGATGACTCTAAGGGGTGTGCAATAAGGCAGGGGCCTTATTCCTTAGAGGCCCTTAGTCTCTCACAAGATCACCTGGCGGAGTATTGACTCTAGGGGTTTTTGATGTATACCAAGTCAGTCAATAGGCGAGTGGCACCCTTGGAGCACGTGGTGCGTCCTGAAGGGCACGTCATGCAAGAAAAATGGAAAGAGGTGAGTGGCACCCTTGGAGCACGTGGTGCATCCTGAAGGGAACGTCACACAATAGAAACTGAAAGAAGCGAGTGGCACCGTTGGAGCACCTAGTGTGTCCTGAAGGGCACATTGCGTGGTTTTTTAATACTTGGATAAACCTAGATGGATTTAGGACAAATAAAGTGTTAAGGAAGATTTAAAACTTTTCCCTAATAAAATGTCGCCCAGCCTAGGAAAATAAAGTCTAGGTCTAAATTATACCGGTGGTAAAATTTTATCTTTTATTTAATACACACACACACACACACACACACACACACACACACACACACACACACACATATATATATATAATCATGATAATCTTCATTAATCTTGTGACAAGAAGGGGGGTACGCAATTAGATTGATTTATAAAAATCTGTTTGGATAAAACTTAAAAAGGGGAAATAATTGTTTTACTATTATGCTAATAAAAAGAAAAAAAATTATTATTCATTAAAAAGAAAAAGGGTAAGTTTTTGCACATGCCTTTTTGAGTTTAATTAAAATGGGGAAAGAGGGAAATCTAAAATAATTAGGAAACTAGGAAAAAGCGGGAAACATAAAAGAAAGGGGAAACACATTAATAAGGTATCTACCATTTAAGGAAAAAGTAGTTAGTCCAACTTAGTAAGGTATCTACCATTTAAGAACTTTCTAATTTAAATTGAATTAGCAAATTAATAATGGGGAAAGTCATTAAAACCTGTAAGGGAATTTGGGGATACCTAGGAGTGATTCTAGGAGTGACTCTAGGTGGGTGAGAGAAATAAGGGTAATTAATTAATTAAAGAAATTAGTTTTTAGAGGAATGAAAGGGATGGGTGACACATGTACGAGGAGGATTATTATGAATTAATTTATTAAACTTTAAATAAAATGGGATTTTGGGAAAGTAAGGGACTTGGAAACTCTATATAATGGAGGGAGGGAAATGATGATGGTCTCTTCTGTT
>JASDQU010302602.1:0-11695 GCA_032191745.1 Picea mariana | reverse complement strand
TAAATCTGTGTCTCTCTTGTATTGTGTGTCTTCTGTGTTTTGTTTCTGCATTTTTTTTATTTTATTGCTCCGCGATCCTATTTTTCTAACAGGCAAGGCTAGTGGCAGCCAAGGCAGGTATGATCTGAGGTCTAAGAGAAAGACAGTAACACCCGATGTTCCTGAGCAGTCCACTAGAGCAGAGAAAACTGCTAATGAAGTAGTGGACAGTCACAGAGGTAAGAATACCCGATCCCTCTCTCCCACATTTCAGATTCATGTTCCCAAAATAAGAGAAATCCAGAAGCTTACACCTTCTTTTAATTTCGAGCATGAAATTCAGAAAATCAGAATCCCTGTACCCCTAACCGTGTTGATTAAACATGAAGGGTTCAATAAATGCTTCTCTGAGCTTTTACAGTCCGAGACCTCATGCCTTCCCACAGACTCCATCAATTTGCAAGATGAAAATCCTGCAGTTATTCTAGGTCCTATTGTAGAAGACAGGAATGACTCATCCCCTCCCTTCTACACTTCCTTGAACATACATGACAAGGTACTGCACAACTACTTGATGGATTCAGGGGCTTCTCATATCCTCGTGCCCAAAACTGTCATGGAAGAGTTAGGGATAGAAGTCACCCGAGCCTATCATGACCTCTATTCCTCTGAATCCAAGAAAGTTCAATGTATCGGGGTTATCAAAGACCTGGTCGTGATCTTGTTTCAGTTGCCCATGAAAAGTGTGGTCATGGATACTGTAGTGGTTAATGTCCCCCCCCAAGTTCGGTATGTTGTTATCAAGATCTTGGATAAAAATATTGGGGGGAACTTTGCAGATGGACCTAACCTATGCTACTATCCCATTGTTTGGGGGAGAACATAGGAGGCTATGCAGATAAGCTCAATTGGCCTATATAATCAGTGATGAATCCAATCCTACCAACCATCCCATTCTTTCCTTGGACACTGATTTAGGTTCTAGTTTACTGCAACTCACTCATGCTCACGAGCCCCCTCTTAAACTCAGAAAGCATCCCACCACTCCTCATGAATTTCCTCCCTCCATCACCCCCATCTAGAAAATGTTTTTTGATGGAGCCTGTTCTAGGGAAGGCGCTAGTGCTGGGGTGTTTTTTGTGTCTCCTTCTCAAGAAACCATGTCCCTATCATATAATATGGAATTTGAAACCACCAACAATGTGGCAGAGTATGAATCCCTTGTTCTAGGATTGAGAGCTGCAAGGGAAATGGGAATTCAGGAGGTAGCAATGTTTGGAGACGCAAAGTTGGTGGTCCAGCAGATCAGAAACGCTTATCAGGCTAAGCACCGTCAACTCAGAAATTACAGAAATGAAGTATGGGACCTAATTGACAATTTCTTCTCAGCCTTCAACATCTCTTTTATTCCAAGGGAGGATAATGTTGTGGCTGATTCTTTAGCTATTTCAGCCAGCCAGTTCAAGGTCCCTCGGCCGTCTATGGCCAAATATGATGTTGAGATAAAATATAGGCCCTCTGTACCAAATAATGTCAAGCATTGGAGGGTATTCGAAGATGATCTGGAAATTGAGAAATTTCTCCAATCTGTTGATGAATTCTCTGCGTTGCACATTGATCAGGATCCTGATACAGAAGATAACCCTCACCCTGAGGTGTTTTTAAATAAAATTGCTAACCACCAGATCATTCAGCTACCTATCAATCACATTCCGAGGGGACTAATTACTTTAGAAAGATTGTTCGATGGGAATGATGTGGCAGTAAAGGATAGGGTTTCAGATGGAGATGCTGACACAGCCGAGTGCAACATTGGAAAACCGAAGGAGCCTAAGTTTTTCAAGTTGTCAAGGAGTTTGACCGCAGAACAGAGGACTGAATATACTGAGCTGCTGAGAGAATTTGTTGACGTGTTTTCATGGACCTACGAAGATCTCAAGACATATGACACATCTGTCATCGAACACAAGATCCCGCTGAAGGAAGAGTCCAAGTCGTTTAGGCAGAAGCTAAGACAGATAAATCTCATGTTGCTGCTTGTCATGGAGAAAGAAGTAAAGAATTTGTTAGAGGCCCAGATCATCATCCCCTTGAGATATTACGAATGGGTGGCCAATTTGGTTCCGGTTAGGAAGAAAAGTGGAGAAATCAGGCTTCGTGTCGATTTCAGAAACCTGAACAGGAGCTCAAAGAAAGACAATTACCCCCTACCCAACATGGAACACATATTAGAGAGGGTAACTGGAGCATCTAGGATCTCTATGATAGACGGTTTCTCTGGCTATAATCAGATATCAGTCATGCCTGAGGACAAAGAAAAAATGGCCTTTACCACTCCTTGGGGTACATTCATGTACGCCAAAATGCCTTTTGGGTTAATGAATGCAGGAGCCACATTTAAGCGAGCCATGGACATAGCTTTTATCGGAGAAAAAGATCGGTTTGTGGTGATCTATCTGGATGACATCACAGTCTTCTCGAGGTCCGACAAAGAGCACTATTGTCACCTAAGAAAAGTTTTTTCGAAGTGTCGGAGGTTTGGCCTTTCACTAAATCCCAAAAAATATTTGTTTTCTATGCAGGAGGGGAAGCTATTAGGCCATATAGTATCAGCAGAAGGAGTGGGGATTGATCCTAGCAGAGTGGAGGCAATTCAAACCCTGTCACTTCCCAGATCTAAGAAGGAAGTTCAGGCGTTTATGGGAAAGATTAATTTTATGAGGAGATTCGTCTCGAATTTTGCTGAGCTGGTGAAACACATCACAGCCATGCTCAAGAAGGGAAATGAAGTGAAATGGACCGTTGAACCCAGGGAGTCCTTTGTCCAAAAAAAAAAGGCATTGACTAAGGCACCAGTGCTGATCAGTCCTGACTATTTGAAAGATTTCCTAATTTTCTCTTTCGCCTCTTTTGATACAGTAGCAGCGGTCTTGTTGCAGAGAAATGAGGAAGGGTGAGAGAAACCCATTGCCTTCTTTAGCAAGGCATTAAGATATGCAAAGGTCAGATATGAAATCATGGAAAAGAAGGCCTATGCCTTAGTGAAAGCTCTCAAAGCCTTCAAAGTCTATGTCTTGCACTCAAAAGTGACCGCATACGTTCCTTCAGCCTCTGTGAAAGACATCCTTGTACAACCCGACATTGACGGGAAGAGGAGTAAATGGATAGCCAAGATTCTGGAATTTGACTTGGAAATAAGGCCTACCAGATTAATCAAGGGTCAAGGTTTAGCCAAGCTATTGGCTGAAACTAATCGCAAAGCTTTGGGGGTGGATTTCGTCAATGCATAATCAAAAAATCAGCAGAATCAATTGTCCGATGTAGACCCTCAAACAGAACCCTTGTTGGCTCGATGTCCTTGGTATAAGGATGTCATATATTTTTTGCAAGAGTTTTGGCCCCTAGATGGCCTCCAAAGAAAAAAAGCAAGAGCTCTGAAGCTCAAGGCAGTCAGATACTACCTTATCGATCAAATTTTATATTGGAAAGACCCCCTTGGGGTGCTTTTAAAATGCATGGATCTACGAGAGGTCGACAGGATCATGGTCGAATTTCACAGCAGCCTATGTGGGGGGCACCATTCCTAGAATACCACAACCCACAAAATTCTCAGAGCTGGGTACTACTGGCCCACCTTGTTCGTTGATGTCCATAGAGGAGTTAGAGCATGTATCTCATGCCAAAGATTTTTAGGAAAACAGTAGCTCAAGTCTCTGCCTTTACAACCTGTAGCTATTTCGGGACCTTTCCAGCAATGGCGCCTAGATTTTATTGGAGAAATCCACCCTGCTTCCAGCAGGTAGCACAGATGGATCCTGACTACCATAGATTTCTTTACTAAGTGGATTGAAGCTATCCCCACCAGGAGTACTTCCCACAAGGTAATCATTGGTTTCCTGGAAGACATCGTCGTAAGGTTCGGTTGCCCAAGAAAGATTGTTACTGATAACGCAACCTCTTTCAAAGCTGATCCGTTAGTCAAGTTCTGCGAACAATTCGGGATCAAGATGATTCACTCCACCCCATATTATCCCCAGGGAAATGGTTTACCAGAATCCTCCAGAAAAATCCTAATAAGGATCATCAAAATATTACTGGAGGACAACAAAAGGGCATGGAACTCGAAGCTAAAATTTTCTCTATGGGTTGATCGGGTGACCACAAAGAGATATATAGGCAGCTCCCCTTTCCAGTTGGTTTACAGAGCAGAAGTTGTTCTCCTGTCTCAACTAGTTGTTCCCGTAGCGAAATTCTTCCAGGATTATCAAGAAGAGCCCAATGATATGATCTGAAGAATTCATCAGCTCATAGAAGTCCAGCAGGCCAGAGAGCAGGTAATGATCAAAATTTAGGACCATCAGCAGAGGATCAAGCAGGTTTTTGATAAGAAATCCAAGAAGGAGGAGTTCCAGATAGGAGACCTGGTACTGAAATGGGATGCTCCTAAGTAGGACAAGGGCAAACACGGAAAATTTGAATCCCTATGGATTGGCCCCTTCAAAATCTCTGAAGTTTTCTCAAATAACATGTACAAGTTGCAAGATTTGGAAGGCGGAGAAGTTTTTGGCAGCCCAGTAAATGGGCATTTTCTTAAAAAATGTTTTGTCTGAGCCTTCGGTGGCTCCTATGTTTTGCAAATATTGTCCTTTCTGTTCTTCATTTTTACTTTTATTGTTTCGTCTTAGTAAATGACTCCATAGTCCAATAGCAAGGCACTAGAACTGTGAAATGAGTCCTTAGAGCATCACAAGTGTTAACTCCCAAAATGAAACCGTCCTTTTGGTTGAATTTTGTAGTGGATAGCATGGCTATCGGTAGTCCTCAAGTTATTTTTGAGTTTTTATAGCTGCAAAAAAATAGGTTTTAGTTTGTCTTAAGAAAATAATTTGACCCATAAAGTCTTCTTTTCAAAATTTTCATTTTTCACTTTTCTCAGCTAACGTGTGTCCAAAAGTTGAGCATGCACTGTTGAAAGTGCATGCTTTCCGCAAATAAGGAACACTTTTCATAAGTCTTTGCGCTGTTGAAAGTGGCGAATTTCAAAGGGTGCCAAAATCAGTTTTGCGGCGGTGCACTAGCGAAAGTGCATACTTTCCGCAGCTTTGGAGCGGTTTTTCAAAGGTCATGCGTTGTTGAAAGTGCATACTTTCCGCAGCTAAGGAGTGATTTTTACAAAGAGGTGCGTTGTTGAAAGTGCATACTTTCCGCAGCTATTGAGCGGTTTTCACAAAGTCGCGCGCTGAGGAAAGTCAAGATTATCAACAGCTAACAGGGGTTTTCCACGGGGTCACGCGCTGGCGTAAGTGGTAAGTATGGACAGCTGACAGAGGCGCTTTCCACGGGCCGTTGTTGAAAGTGGGAATCACGTGCGTGATATCCACGTCTGAAGGTAATAATGATATGATCATCCCACGTCGGGAAAATCCAAATCATGCGCTGATGAGAGTGGGTAATGATGGAAACTCAAATTTTACATGCCAGAATAGGATTGTGATGTGAATTCGGCTCAGAAACTCACGATCAACACTCATGGCATCCGGTATGGCAGGTTCGAGTTCAGTGGTTCAGGTACAGAGGAGGTACCTCCGGCCTGACGACATCAAATCGAATAGTGGTCTCTATATCATAAATCATTTCTAGAAGTCTGTTGAAGTTTCATTTATTTCAAAACAGAGCCGAAGCCCGAACTGCTTTCAAGAGCGCAGAACCTCGGCTCGACTGGCAGTTGCAGGGGTTAAAATTGTCGAGATTTTCGAGCTATAGAATGGTGAGAAAACGCAGTGGTGCTCTGCTCAAGAGAGAGCTCGATAACATGTCCTTTTTACAAACACATCCCGAAGTCCAGAAGCATTTTTCGAATGCAGGGTGCATTGAATTCGTTGAAAGGTCGCAAGTTGGGTGCCACCAAGCTACAGCAGAAGCCTTTGCCAAGACTTTCGATCACAATAAAGCTCACGTCGGGTCCATGGAAATCAAAGTGGATGAGGCTGTCATTATCGCAGCTACAAGTTTACCAAGAACTGGTCAAAGCTGGTTTAAAACCACTGCTCCCAAAAATCTGGATTTCAGAGTTTATTTGAAAGAGGGGTACAGGCACAAAGCATGGAAAAAAAGTATGCTAGTTTCTTATCTAGATGAAGAATGGCAGGAATTGTTCAAAGGTATCCAATTGTATATTACCTCTGAAGGAAGATATGATAAATTGATGATGTACCACTTCAAACTATTGGATCATTTCACAGGCAAGACCCCTCTTTATTTGCCTTATTTCCTACATAAAAGTTTGACTAAGGTTTGCAAGAAGATTAGAGCTCAACCCTTGAGCATGAAAACTACTATGTGTCACTTCGGCCTCATAAAATTGATTATCCTGGAGGAATTGAAACAATAGGGAAGGAGCTGAGAACATTTCCTATTATGGGAAGGATTTGAAACACAGAACCAGATTGCAAATGAATAGGTGAAGAGTTCAAAGAAACAATCCTCTCCTCAAAGCAGTTCAAGAAAAAGAAGGACTCTTCCAGAGCCTTCAGAAGACAGAATATCTGGAGTGAAGCCTCACAGGTTGAAGAGAAAGTTAAACTTTGAGCAGACCATAGAGCAGACCACAGAGCAGACCACAGTGCAGAATACAGAGCATCCTACAGAGCAGAGTACAGGGAATAATATATTAAACTTGCCCTATTCAGATTCAGAATCAGAGCAGCAAGACAAATGCCCTATCACCAAGAGTCCTGAGCAGTCAGCTGAGTGTGCACATAACTATGAAACCTTCAATCAGAGAGAATAGGGAGAATCATCAAAAAACTCCAAATCAAATAGGTCTCAGAAGATGAAGCATCTCAAGGAGGTAATTGCCCAGCAAGAGGTCTTAGAGCGGGTGATTAAACAAAGGTATAAAAGGTTATCTGATAACTTCGCCAAGACCAATGCTGTGTTTGAAAGATTGGCTAAGGAAAGTGTTCGAGAGAAGAAGAGGAAGAAAAAACTCACTAGAGACTACAACAGCTTGTGGTTGCTTGCCAAATGCCTTAAAAGGCAGATAAGGAGGTTGAAACAAAAACTAAGTCAAAAAACCCATCCTGATCTGAAGGTACTCGCTCAAGTTGTCGTTAACATGCAAGGTGAGAAATCGGATACCCACTGATTTTTGTTTGAAATCAAATTTTGGAGGAGAAAAGTCATTTTGAGCGCAATCGGGACTTTCCCCAGCGCAAAGCTATTATTTTATACCCCGTTAGCTGTGGAAAGTGACGGCTTTCAACAGCTAACCAACGAAAAATTAAAACGAGTGTGTTGTTGAAAGCTAGAAAACTAATTTTTGAAGCCAAGGACAGGACAGTTCATTCCGAATGGGTTTTGAAAGGTTCCAGTGTATCAGTGGGCTATCAGATCGCATGCAAAAGGTTCAACATCAGGGATTCGAGAGAATTTTGGTAACACATGCAAAACCATTTCCTCAAAAATCGACCATAAACGTTGGGAAATCCAATAGTCAAAGACAGGTGTCCTGCTATTTTTCACCACATTGCAGATACCAGAAGATTAAGGATGCAAATGGCGATTTTTGAGATTGAAGACAGTTTGACTAGTTGTTAGAGACTTTATTTTCAAGTTGTTTAGATAGAATTGAGTTGTCTTTATTAAATACAGATCCATGTTTTTAGGATCTGTATAACTGTTTGTAAGAGGCTATAAATGCCTGGTTTTGATATGAAACAAGGGTTCAAACTGGGTGACATTTTGATGCCATTGTATAGACTCTTTTTGCAATAATAAAGTGGAGTTTCCTTTCGTTTGCAATACCAGAATTGCTCATATTTCATTCTTTGTACTTTAATTTCAGTTTATTCTAGTTCATAAAGACTGTTATCTCTTTGTTGAACTCATAGGCTTGAAATTAGAGGATTCCTTGCTGTCTTGTATTAGGCCCTACTTTTACTAGTATTGGCAAATCGAGAACAGTTTTCTCCATAATCTATTTCAATTATTGGATCTGGTTATTGTTTACTGAAAGAACTTTATCTTTGAATGCGTGATGAGATTTTTCTTATACAAATCATTAAAGACCCCATTGTCCCAAATACATAAAAACCATTATTCTTAAGTTACCAAGCACCTTTGGTCTGCAACCACAAAGGGTTTCTTGGAGTGATAACAAATTGGCGTCGTTTCCGGGGAGAGGAGATCGAAGCTCAGCTTCTCTGGGAGACGACATAGATCTAATTCTTGATGATAGACAAGAAATAGACACTATCAGGTTGTACATTTTCTATCATTGAGACGAAGTGGCTCCCAAAAGAGCTCACACGAGGGCAAACCCAGAAGGCCCATTGACATCAGTTCCTGATCCAGAAAAGATCATCAGCAAGGGCAAAGCTTTGCAAAGATAGGCTTATGGATCTGCAAGTGCAATTGATTCAGGTATTCCAACTGATACTCATCTTTCCATATCTAAAAATTCTTTAGTTGAATCCCCTGCTGAAACTCAAAATTCCCAAGAAATAAAAAAATCATCTCAAGTTTCTAAGGTAGAAGAACCTTCTTTTTCTTCTAATATTACTGATTATGTTCTTGAGATTGATATTTCATCCCATCCAAAAGAATTCAATACAGAATCCTCCCAACAGAAAGAAACTTCCTCTTCATCTTCTTTTGATTCATCACCTATCAAACCTTCGAAAGGTGTTTTACATACTTACACTAATCTGCCCTTCCTTGAGGAAATTCTCCATGATCTATCCTCTAAGGGTGAAGAGAATTTAACATTGTTTCTTGGTCAATTTTATAAAGCCTCTTATTTTTCACCGGTCCTTGAACCTTTTGCTGGAGACGAAGTAAGACAGCCACTCATTTCTAACTCAGCCAACTCATCTCCTCCATCATCTCCCACTAGTTCCTCGTCTGTATCAATCACCAAGACTGTCATGGCTGCCCATCTGACCAAAATAGAACAAATCTTGACAAACAGATATGCCCCACTTGTATTGCCAAATCCCTTGTCTACCATGCCAACCGGTGACTACCATAAGTACATGCCAAAATTTACAGGATCAGGGGAGTATACTGCTGAAGAACACATTGAAGCATTTTATGCTTATGCTGAAAATATTAATATCTCAGAAGAAGATGTGTGGACTAGAGTTTTTGTTCAGAGCTTGGATGGCCAAGCCCGAAATTGGTTCAAAGAGCTACCAGCAAATTCAATCACTGGCATTGAACAATTAGATGAGGTATTCTTGAAGCATTGGGGAGAAAGAAGAGATCTGTTATACTACATTTCCGAGTTTGGAAATTTGAAGAGGGAGGATGGAGAGTTGGTCTCAGACTTTATTAAGATATTTAATAAAATGTTTGGTAAGATCCCTGCAAAGATTAAACCAAGTGATGCATCGGAAAAAATCACATTTTCTGCTGCATTTGATTCAGAGTTTTGTCTTATCCTTAGAGAGAGATGATCAACCACACTTGCTTTAATGCAAGATGTCGCCCTCGAAGTTGAGTCAAACATCACAGCATCTCAGAAGCTTAAAGGAAGAGTTGAGAAGAAGAAGTCTGATGTCGAGTCCTCTTCTTCTTAACAGTAAAATGGAAAAGATGGCTAAGCTGTTGGACAGTCTAACATTAGAAATGTCAAATTTGAAGGTTCAGAATCAGCCACTAGCAAGAGCAAAAGAGCCAAATGCTTTTTCCCCCAGAAATCCAAATGCTTTTCCCTACAGAAGGAATAATCCACAAACTCAGATTCTGCAAAGAGATAGGAATTCTAATGAAGATCAGAGGATAAAAGTCCCTCTTCATAATGTAGTCATGGATGAAGACAATGGTGAAGATCAAGAGGATGGGGAAGGCGACATTCATTGTGTTGGAGAAGAGACAGGGAAGTCTTATCTAACACAACAAGATTATAAGGAATCATTAATGACCCAACAGACAGAAGATGATCTCCTTGGTGATGGCATTTTCACAGCAGAGGATAAAAACAGATACAACCTCCGATCTAAAGCTAATGTTGCTCAAGCAGATGCATCAGCCTCTCCTGAAAATACTGTTGCCTCTGTCAACCAAAAATACCATACATCAGAAGATCAGCCAGCAAATTCTTCAAAGGTGAAAGCATCAGCTCCTCCCAAGAAGACTGTTGCCCCTGTCAGCCATCAAACTTTAGAGATTCAACCTCTTGTTGAACAGCAGAAGAGTCAGGAAGCCCCTTCAAGTCAGGTAAAAATTTCTGATAAAACTGCTGATAAGGTTCCATACTCTTTTAATTTTGAGGCTGAAATACAAAAGATTAAGATTCCTATTCCTCTTGTTGAGCTGATGAAAAATGAGATGTTTAAAAAGGATATCCTCAAAACTTTAGATCCCCAGTCTGTATCTCATTTTGCTGATGTCCTCAACATTTATGATGATAATCCAACCATCACTCTGGGCCAAATGGTAGAAGACAGAGATGAAAGTTGTCCTCCCTTCTCCATCTCTTTAAATATTCATGAAAAAACACTGCACAATTGTTTGTTGGACTCCGGTGCTTCGCACAATTTGATGCCAAAAGTTGTCATGGATGAGCTTGGGCTAGAGATCACCAAGCCTTATCATGACCTTTTCTCCTTTGATTCTCCAAAATTCAAATGCCTTGGGATGATTAAGGATTTGGATGTAACCTTGACCCAAGCATCAATGAAGACAATGGTGATGGACATAGTGGTGGCTGACATACCCCCAAAATTTGGTTGCCTTCTATCAAGATCATGGATGAAGAGGCTAGGTGGCACTCTTCAAATGGATCTCTCTTACGCTACTATCCCTGTTTTCGGAGGGGTGAATAGAAGACTTTACAGGGAATCTCAGTTGGCATATGTGATCAGTGATGAGAAGAATCCATCCAATCATCCTATTTATGCAGTCGACACAGATATGGGATCTTGTATCTTGCAAATTGACGATTCACTGCCTGATACATTGCTTCTCAGGAAACCCACAGATCAGATCACAGTTCAACCCACAGAAATAGCAGATGATTATCTCTGGACCATGTTCTTTGACGGTGCTTGCACTAAGGAGTCATCTGGAGCAGGAGTGGTATTCATTTCTCCCTCTAAGAAAACTTCTCATTTGTCCTTTAAACTTGATTTTAAAGTGACTAATAACATTGTTGAGTATGAAGCACTACTTTTAGGGCTAAACGCAGCAAAGGAGAAGGGAATTAAGAAATTGCAGGTGTTTGGAGATGTAGATTTGATTATTCAGCAGGTGAATAATTCCTTTCAAGCCAAGCATGTCAGGCTGAAGGCATACAGAGATGAAGTACTGAAGGCAATTAGTGATTTTGCAGATTTTAAGATTTCATTTGTACCTAGAGCCATGAATGAATTGGTTGATTCATTGGTTGTATTCGCTTGTGAATTCATACCTCCTATGCCTCACAAATTTTCTTACGAAATTCAAGTTAAATATAGGCCCTCTCTTCCTAATAACGTAAAATTTTGGAAAGTTTTTGAGGACGATGCTGAACTCACCCGATTCCTTGCAGTGATCGATGAGTTTGCAGATCTGCAGATTGATCTGGACAATGAACATGACAATGAAGTTGAGCAGCCAAAGCTCAAGAGAAAAATTGCAGCTCATGAAATAGTTCATCTTTCCACCAACAGAATGTTAGGATATTTAGACACTTAGGAGTTAGTTAAGATCTACTTGGTCTAATATGTCGTTA
>JASDQU010302601.1:1414-13789 GCA_032191745.1 Picea mariana | reverse complement strand
ACAATATATATAACAATGTAAACAATATAACTCTTAAAACATAAATAGTATATACAAATATATAACAAAACACATTAGATTGACAAAATATTATTCATATCATAATAAACAATCATATAATATATAACATATCATCATAAACAAACATACAATAAAACAATGGACAATGCACACAATAATAATAAATAACAACAAAACAATATATGTATGATGACACACGTAACTAACATAACTATAACACACTAATCATAACATAGCTTCTATTATAACATAATCTACAATACAATAATATAACATTAACACAATTGTATTGTAACACAATATGTAACACAACCTTTGTATAACACGATGCAATATTTATATGCAGTGAATGTAACAATGCATTATACAATGTATATGTCACGCATGTACAGGAATATATAACACAATTTATAAATGAAATGAACAACACAGTAATAAAACCTACGTATGTATATAACACAAACGAATATTTACGAAGTAATTTGCAGCACTACAGGAATACCAATGAATGAAATGAAGGCATTGTAGATTGGAGCGATTCACACACTCTTTGCAGCGTGAAGGGAGTGGATTGAAGAAATAACAGAGTTGGTAGCATTGAAATGGATTAAAATGAAATGGGAATTCGCGAATAGAAACAAAAAATTAGCAAAAGAAAACCAAATAAAACAACAATCTTAACGAAAATAAATAAAATTACAAATCAGGGACATCACCTGGGTCGAGGGGCCCTTCTCGACCATGGGCAACGTGCCTGGAGAGTTAGCTCAGATCAAAAGAAGTTCAGAATCACAACAACACCCGATTTATTCATTTTAAATAAAAATTGCAGCTTCCGCTTACAATAAATACTTAGTTCTGATATATGCAATCCTCTCCCGGTTTGCTACTTCCATCCTTCATTTATACATGAAAGGAGGAGCGACAATACACAATCTTTGGAATAACAAATTTAATACATTTTGAGATGCATCGATCCATCGTTCCCGTGGATGAGATTTTCTTAAAAAATAAAGAATTAGCTACAACCAACGAAGGATCTCATACTAATTTAAATGATCTGATAACTAAGGTGTCAAACCCAAGGCCACGTCATCAAATTTGGGTGTGGTGTTTTCAAATCTGGACATATCACGAAATTTCAGGAGATGTCAGTTCGAAGAACCATCGATAAATACTCAAACTTTCATTTGTTTGGAAAACGGTTCGCATGAGACCCAATTTTCCATGCTAAAAACACAACCCATGTTCCCGATTCTTCAAATATGTCTTCATGTGCACGAAAATTGAGGGCTAAGTTGACTGTCTAGAACTTTTATTGATTTGGCTGAATTATTCCCCCTGAGCTGGAGGTACACACGTGCGACCAGGGTGGATTTTGGCCCACGAGTCTGCATGTCGATGTCACTGCGGAGAAAACCCATGTTTCTGAATTTTTCCAAAAAGCACGCAAATATTCTAAACAATGACTGGTACCAGAATGAGATTGTTGAGCGGGAATGTTGAATTGCAGTAATGGTACAAGAATATTGATCGTGCTAGTACAAGAGTCACACTTCACAAACCGTTTCATAATGAATGTTTTTGTACAACGGAAAACATGGCAAAAGTGGAGCTCAACAGATAGTCATCACCCAATTTCACCTTGTGAGGTGAATCTTTATGAATAAGTTTAGATAAGGAGTCTTCATAGCCTGTCATGTGCTTGGAAGCACCACTGTCTATCAACCAAGTGTCGCTTCCATGAGTAATAGTACCTATGAGGGTTGAGATAAGAACATAATCCTCATCACTTGATTCATATTGCTTTGCAACCTTTTTGGGAGGCTCATCATCTTCAACTGTGTGAGCTTGATGCCTCTTACTTCCTTTCTTATTCTTAATTTCCATAACGAGGGGGCAATCCCTAACAAAGTGTCCGAATTCATGACAATAGTCACATCTGATCTTTGAGTTGTCTCTTTGACCAATCTTAAACTTCTTAGGTAAAGAATGCTCCTTCTTGTTCTTTCCTTTCCTGATGTGGGAAACTAGGGCTTGATCTTCATCTGCCATCTTTTCTTCTCTTGCAGCTGTCCTAGCTTCTTCCTGGTTACAATCTTCCCAAAGCCTACTGAACTTGGGAAGCTTCTTTCTTGAACAAATTCCTTGGATGAATGCATCCCATGACCTTAGGAGGCCATTCAAGGTAGTCATCACCATCTCTTCTCCTTCTACTGAGTCACCAATGGCTTCTATCTGCTCCTTGATTTGATTCACTCTTGAGAAGCAGGAGTGAATGGTTTCTGAGTTCTGCATTTTCACATTCTTCGACTAAGATCTCAGAGTCATTCTTCGATTTATGTTGCTTCCCTCAAACAGACGAGTTAACGTGTCCATCATTTGCTTTGGAGAAGATAATGATGATATATGATGGATAAGGTGGTCCTTAATGGAGTCTGCAATAATCCTTTTTGCTCTCACCATGTCCTTCTTATATTTTTTCTTTAGCTTCATCTCCTTGAGGTTCTTGAACCTCTTCTATAATGAACTTATCCAGCTCATGTTCTTCAAGAAGGAGGGTTACTCTGTACTTCCAGGCCCTGAAGTTCTCAGCTCCATCTAGCTTCTCATCGATCTTTGTTTCAGTAGTCATCCTACCTTCTGATGGTCTTGGTTTTTCTGGCAACTGTCTCTAGACTGAAAACGGCTTCCTTTTAGGCTTCTAGATCTGCAACTGGCTTCTATTCAGGCATGCTCTAATACCATGTTGGAATTTTAAATTTTCTAGTTACACAATTATAATTACTTAATCCAATAGCAATTGTAGTAGGATCACTGAAAGATAGACAATCACAGATACAATAGAACAAAAAAATTATCCTGGGAAACCCTTGTTTGGGAAAAAACCCAGCAACCAAAATCCTCAATATAGATTCCTTCACCCAGTACAATGATGCACTATAGCTCTCCAAGAAAGACCAAGACCAAAACACCAAAAGAACCAGTCTTCAAGACTTGTGTGCTAGATCTTCTTATGCGCTCCAAGATGCACAAGAGTGTGTGTGAGTGTGTCCAAATGAGAGGAACCTATCCTCTATTTATACACAACAATTTCTATTGAAGAGACTTGACTCTTGACCTAACTAACCCATAAAACAGGGCTGACTAGCCACAATGGGGCTTTTTACAATTATAAGTAAAATACCAATAATATAATAATTTTTGTTGATCCGAATTGTACAATATAATTATAATAACCTTTTAAAGGTTTGACTAAAACAAATATACAAGAATATCTTCCGTAGTTACACCAAAAATATTAACATAATTATCCTAGAGCTATGGGGTCTAATGTATGCAACTAGAGAGGGGGTTTCTTCTAAATATTTGAGGTCCAAATGCCAGAAGCGAGGTGTGGACTCACATGGGAGCTCCACAAATCAAACAAACTAAGAGAGAAACTAGCTTTCAAAAGATAAATTGTGCTAAGATTAGCATAGTATGTTCATAGCATGCAAGTTAATCTTGAAAAAGATAAGACCATAAAGGGAATTTTACCTCTCCCTAGTGGCTAGCAACCACTTGGGCCCCTAGCTTGAGTGTTCTCCAACCCTACAAATAGTCTCTCCTATGTGCTCCACGAACCTGAAACTATCCACACATAAATGGCTATAAACACTACACCCTCATACAGTAGCACAAGTAGAACAAGAGTTCTATTCCATTGATATCCAACCCAAAATACAACGAAAAGAGGATGTCCTTATATAGATGAGGCACTCCACCAAAACCATGGACAAAAACAAAATCGCGGGAAAAAACCATGAGCTGCCCTCAAACCATGGGCTAATACAATGTGCTGCCTCAAAACCATGGGTAAAACTACCTCTCGTAAGTGGAATATGGGTCCCACAAGAGTTGTGCCCCACTAGAAATTAGCATGAGTGGAAAATGGGTCCCACAAAGGGGGTCTAGAGAGAGAATTCGCCCCACAAGCTTGCATGAGTGGAAAATGGGTCCCACAAAGGGGGTGCACCCCACCAAGAGCTAGATAAGTGGAACGTGGGCCCCGTATGAGGGTGTGCCCCACTCAAAAGGTGGCTATCCATATGTAAGTGTGGAAAGGTGCCCACAAAGAGGGGTGGACCCTCACCAAATGTGCCAAGTAACCATCCATGTGTGTAGTGGCTCCAACAGGGGCGCCCCATCACCAAGAGTGCCCAAAAATGACAAGTAAGCATGCTCCATGTGTGTGCTGATGATGTGGATAGCTCCTTCATAGTTCCAAATGCACAGTTCCAACTCATAATGATGAGTCAAGCCCATTAGTGGTTTTCATAAGTGATATCTTCTAGCAACCAAGTAACATTGGGTTAATTTTACAACTTGCCTAAGCTTAACCATGGCGGGACAACCTTTAGGCCTTATCACAAGTGCAAATCTCCTAAGACCAAGGTGTATTTTCTAAGTTACCAAGTTGGAAGTAGGTGCTAGTGGTGGTTGATTGTGGAAAGGGTAAAATGTGGCTTTATGAATTGACCTTATAGTTATGATGTTGATGCAGCGGTCTTTTTTGGCTAGCTTTCAAGAGGTAGATGTCTTCATTCAATCCACATGTGAGACTTCGAGAGGGAGCGTTTAACCTTGATTTAACATTTATTCTCCCCTTTAATTTTTTCTTTATTTTCTTTGTCCCTTTCTTTAGCTATGCCATTTTTTAGGCATGGGACTAGGGTACATGCCTTTTTATATTTGTCACTCTTTCCTCTAGCTCTTTTTCGGTTTTCTTTGATTTTGGATTCTATTTCTCTTGATTTGCTTGTACCTTGCTGAGTGATACACAATAAGTCAATCATGAACGAGGGTATAATGAATGAATGGAATGGAATGAAAACAGGAAGGATGAAAAGGGTGTTAAGTATGGTTTGGGATTTGTGACACACTACATTAACCTGATTCTCTAGTGGTACAACTTGACCTAAGGGATGACACACTTATTCTGAGAATCTATGTCCCACCATGGTATGATGAGGAAAGAGATAAAATTTGTGTTTGTTATAAAGTAATTTTAGATTCCACTTAGTGTTCACCACAATTATGACTAAGTTAAAGCTATCATGCCATGTCTAAGGAAGAAACCATACATGAAACCGTAGTGAAGAAATGATGCAACCGAACCAGAGTAATTGGTCATGGAAGTGTAGAGCACCGATTGCATGTATATCAATCTGAGGCATGAATACGACAAGCTGTAGTACTATAGAATGATCAAAATTGAAATTGGCTGGCAAGCCCATGGTGAGCCCTAGACATGATGTAGCAAAGGTTGGAGGAAATCATGGAATTCGAGATCTGGCTGACCAAGTGGGAACACTTCATATGAGAACCTGAATGTGCCATTGGAAGAGCGGCTCTGGAAGAGTATTAGTTGCCCAAATGTGATCAAGGTTTCCTCATGTTAGATGAGGGGGGAACAGGTTGAATCAGATGATGGATCATGATGCTTTGAATTTATACCTTTTGCCTTGTTTCACCTTGGTGGTCATCATCATCTCCTAGTCAATTATTGTCACTCCTCGGAAAAATTGTACTACCGGGGCCCTTGATAGGGGTAATGTGTYCATATCCCAATCCATACARAAAAATTGTACTACTGGGGGCCTTGATAGGGGTAATGTGTCCATATCCCATTCCACATGTAACATGTTCCATCTTACCCACTTCCATTATCCTTTCTTTTAGGTTGATTGCCATTTTTCACCCATAAAGGTTCATAATCCCATGAGAAGRRGCTAGAATGCTCGAGGTTGATGCARCTTGATATATATATATATATATTGGGGTCTCATACACCAAKYTGGTGTCTGGCTTGGCCGTGACCTTAAAAATAGATTATTATTATTATTATTAGAAAGAGCAAATGYTAAAATCAAAATGCAAAGCAAAACAAAGAAGAAAGCAAAGTCAAGAACYAAGAAAGAATAAGAAGCATCTCTRCCCCCTCGCTAAGAGGCCATYACCCCAAGTGCTATGCAATGAATGCATACCTAACAAAAGGACTTAGCAAATGAAAATCAAAAGCCAAAAAAGGTTGAATGAATAAAGAAARAGGAAAATAGGGTTTTGGAAAAACATAGTGTCGAGGAAAGGGAAACTCTTTGCCTAAGCGCTTCCTCATACAAAGGTGTTCATGAGGCTGACTATCATACATAACCTTTCATGAATATGCCACCACCCATGAAGTAAACCCAAAACCATACCATATGCCATTACACATATTCCTTGATGGGTTTCTTGGGAAATACTCCTTTTCCTAGGTACTGACAGACCTAATAGGGGTTAATAATGGTCTTCCCATACCTAAACTTGACAAATTATATAAGTTTATGAGCTAGTGTAAAGTTTGAAGAGGATGCTTAATGTGATCTATCTAGTGGCTTTTACATTGACATGACTCACTTTCTATGTTGCATTTGACTTGTGTACATGCCTATGGGTTTGATGGATACATTGGACCACATGAGCCCCTCCTTGGACAATGTACTTCACATTGCCACCCACTTGATTAAGTCTTGGTCCTTTGGGGGATGTTGAGGGGCTACTAACACATTTGATGGAGGTTGTACCAATACTTGAGAGAGTCCGTTCCACATATTTTGGAGGATGTTGGGCCTTGTGATGACATTGCTCACTTGTTGAGACGCCCTAGCACCCATTGGATATGATTTGACATCTTGATGATGGGACGTTGCACCTTTACTTGATGATTTTGTAGTATCCCAGATCCGAATAGTTTAGGAAAAGCTACGTCTCTTCTGTGTCTACTATCTGATCTGATACACTGGGGGTTTTTGGATGCGTTTAAGCTACTGGGTTTAACATGCTTGGTGTTTTTGCATGTGTGTGTAGATAAATAGGTTGTTTAATAGCATATGAATAAGCATATAGATAGAGTATGACACAAAATACTGCTGGTTAAAATGCCGTATGCTGCTGAAAATAGAGAATCACTCGGCTAGATCAGATCTAAGTGGATCTTAATCGGAATTCAATAAAGAAATGAACTAGAAGGATGATACCCGAAAAATAGAAGACTGATGCTGGATAGGTGTATGAGCTAGATGATCTGCTGCACGCTACGACAACTCACACGACAACTGTTGCTTGATTGGATTGTGCGCCCTGGTGGCTACACACCTCGGATCTAACTGGAAACTATCTCAAACAATGCGCCCTATCCTCTCACACAGTCCTGGTGACTGACGACCTGGAAATCGGCCCTCTGCTGATCTGTTTGGACCCCGGATGGATCCCCCTAGGGGAAATGCACCCCAACAGCTGCTGCAAATGCGCCTTGGAGATTCCTTCGTCGGAATCTGCTGATAATGGTCTCAAAATGTGCGCCCTGGGTCACCCTGTACTGGGTCAGAAGGGTTTCCCCAGATCTGGCCAGATGAAGCCTGTAGAACCCTGAATGTGCCTCCTCTCAAGCTGCACCCTCACTGGGTAAATGATGTTCCCTAGATGATTTCACCATCAGAATTTGACGAGAAACCGGGCAACGGATGCACCATGCCTTGCTCTCAACTGGGTCGGAAGGGAATCTCTGGATTCTCCTTGGCTGGGACAAGTTGAACCTCTTTGATGCTCAGTAGCTGCACCCTCTACCTGGATAAGTGCGCCCTCACTGCTGCAAACTGGATAACTGCTACTGAAGTACGATGGAAGATTTGGATGATCTTCTCGGTGACTAGGGTGTGTCTCTCAACAACAAAATCAACCTTTGGGTGTTTTCCTCCTGGAATCCACAAAGCTCTGGGTTCGCCTGAACCTGAGATGCCCCTCTCTCCTCAACTGTTAAGTAAAATTATTCATAATGATAAATTAGGTCGCTTTACGTTCTCTTATAGTTGCTTGAAACCCTAATTCACTGTTGACCTATTTTTAGCTCCCTCAGTTAGGCACTTGCTCTATTTTTAGCTCAAATTGGCTTAAAAGCGCTTTTAGTCACTTTTAGCTCAATGTCACTTTCAAATTATAACACCCTCGGCTGAAGTGACCTCTAGTAACCCTGTTTACCCTTGTACGACGTTGGCTATAGTCTAACGGGGCTGTTTAGACAACTAAGCCCTCCTCTTTGGAGCTCCGATTCGAAAAGGGACATTACAGATTTGGCACCTTTTGATGAGACATCACATCTTTTGGGGCATGATATGACACTTGATGATGAAACATTGCAATCCTTGGAGGCAACGTTTCACTTTTGGAGTCCCTACACCTGATTTGTGAGTGAGTCGCCCTCTTATTGAGGTCTCACATGCCACACGTGTGAGATGGAGCATGCATTTATGAGGGATGTCTTGTCTCATGCACACATTTACTTCAGTTTTGAGGCATCGTTGGGGGTCTTGGTGACCCATCCACTCTCGTATCATGGATATTTTATGTCTTGTTGCCTTATCTCTAGGGTTTGTAAGAGATAAAGGCATTATTTTATGTCCTTAGCGCTTTTGATGGATGAGAAGGGTGCTTGATCTCATATACTCAAGAAAAGCACTTCTTATTTGTAAATCATTGCTAGAACATGTGGAGAACATTACTTGTCTACTATGACTTCTATATTTTTGCTATGGATGGATAACTAGAGCACCTTTTTGAGGATGATGTTTTGTGGATGACTTTGCAACTTCTATGGATTTTCATGTCTAGGGTTTATTTATGAAAATGATTTCTTGATTAAGTGGTCTCTCTAAATCTTGTTGGATTTTGTTTATGAATGATTATTAAGTGTAATTGTACTTCTCTAGTTGTGGTGGTGCATTCTCTTCATATTGTTCTTGGACAAATCCCTTCATTTAAACCCTTGGAAGATTACTAGTGGAGTATCTTCCCTTGAATTGTCTTGAAGTTTGTAAAGTATTAGGTGGATTTTCTAGGGTTTGTAGTGGACAACCCTAGATATCACCCTAGATCTACTTCCATCTTCTTAAGGAAGACTTAGTTGACCCCATGTGTCCAAACAATTTATAGTAGACACCAATCTTCTCCCATCTAGTCAATCTAAAAGTCAGAACTTCAGTTTTTACCAATGTTTTAGGGTAAATGTAGGGTTTTGTTTAGCTTACATTTAATTTTCAGCCATAAAAAACCCTAGACGTCTAGGGTTTTCTTGCATATTCTTGAGGTAAAATCTTAGGGTTTTCTTGCATGTTTGATCTAAAATCATGTTATTGCATAAAATTTGCCTTGCTAATTTATATTGTTGCATAATTAGGGCTAGACGTCTTGTTTCAGTTCGCTGTTATATGCCTTGAAATTTTTAGATTTTAAAAGTTAATCACACCCTAGATTTATTCATTATTTTCGCCCTATTTTCTACCGATTTATAATTCCTTTTGAGGGCTAAATTGTATTGCTGTTGTAACTTGTTTACTTCTGTAATTTCCTATCATTTATGGAAGTTTTACAACATCCATTGGTAATTTTCATATCTGAATGGTTTGGGGATTGTTTTGCATGAGATTGTTATGTGACAAACCTCCTAAATCAGTCTTAGAACACTTTTAACCAAATTTGGAACTGACTTGCATTAGCTACCTAAACCCTAATTTGCTTGACATATATCATTGGTGGTATTTTGGGTAGATACTTAGGATGCCTTAGACTTGATTGTGTCTTTCCTTAGGAGTCCTAAGTCCTGCTAGGAAAGCATCCCTTGTGTTGGATACAATCCTTCACTAAAAAGAGGGAAGTTGTTGCTAAGGTGACAATGGTGATATCTTCAGATGTTTCACTAGTCTTGGCACCTTGTGAAGGCTTTGCACTAAGGTGCTAGATTGTGTGGTAACGTGCATCTCTATATTAGCAGCTCTATTTATAACAATGTCTGGTTTTTGGTGTGTAGTGGTGGAGTTGTTTCCAGGTTCTAGTTGGTGAATGATAGTGATTCAAATTCATAGTTGAGTTGATAGCATATGCATCACATGGCGACATCTGTTAGCTATAGTTAGACACTCCGAGGAACTTATGAGAATAGGAGGATTGTTAGTTTGAGTCGTGAGGTTTCTTGCTAATTTTACCATTTACATTCCTTGCTATTCTAAAACCCTAGTTCAACCTCCTATTCTCTTATTAATAAAATTATCTCATCTTATTCATAGTTGGCATGTGTGCTATTTCTAAACCCTAGCTCACCCTTCTATTCATAGCTAATTGTATGATCATATTCTTAGAGGTTTTCTTTTAGTTTAACTCGTCCTTCTTCTCAAGTATGCATGCAACCTATTGTTTAGGGAGAGTTCTTGTGATCCAACTTAGGCATGCTTTTAATCCATCAAAAAGTACAAAATAGTAGCATGTGTCAGAGATCAATGTATTAATTGGAGTGGTAACAATAGCATATCTGGTGGTTATAGTTAATAAACAACGTATTAATTAGAGGAGGATGGCTTTGATTTGATGAGTTGCCCAGCTGATGTTATGATTACTAGTGGAAATCAAGCAAGGAGAAGTGTCGTAGGGGTTTATTTCTAACAGACTTTAGAGTTTACAGCCTGTAAATAGTAGTCTACTACAGGAAACAATGCCTAATTGAGCAAGTTTAACCTTCCAACGTATGCATGTGGGTTATAATAGACATGTTATCCCCAACCCTAGGGATAACTAAGGAGATCATGTCTCGAGGCCCACAGGTCCTAGACATGGAGTGCCGAGAGCCGGATGACTTGAGCATGGCCCCGAAAAGCCCCCTCTTTTCTTCAGTGCAACCCATTTCTCAGCGGCAACAGTATCCATCCCACCAACCTAGTCTTGAAGTAGCAATAAGTCTTGCTCCATGAGGTATTGAGTTCGGGTATCATGGTATGTGTCACTCTGGTTATTGAAGCACTTGAATATGTTGCATTGAATTCTCCTTCATTACATAACGTTTGCTTGGAAATTATTCTCTTTAACTTGTTCATACCTGGAAGGGTGATATGCTGCCCTAGTAAGTTGATCTCCCTTTAGGATGGGTTGCCACTGGGTGGGTCTATGAAAGGTCATTGTCCGTTCTCTCCATACTTACCACTTTCCATCTTTATTCCTCTCATTTCCCCCCTACCTTTGTTCGAGCATTGGGATTTGCCACACTAGGAAGGGTTGTACCTTGGCTTGTGGGAAGAAGGGGCTAAAGGCCCAGAGGGTAAAAGTCGCTGGCAAGAGTTAAAAGCCAAAAATGAAACCTTTGAGATGCTTCGCCTAGGGATTCTCGAGAAAGCAGTAAAAAAATTCTCAGTAAAAAAGGGGGAACCCATAAGATAAATAAACACTCAAGGTATTAGTTGGTGGATGGGAGGTCGCATCATGAGCCGACCTATTATGACCATGGGCATGTAGCGGTATGACACTACCATCTATCTGGTCACCAAACCAGGGTTGTTGCTCTTGGTGGCATTGCCAAGAGAAAGGGGGTCTCATCACGAGCCAACCTTCTCATTGTTGATGTTTGGACAACATCGGGAAGACATTCTCTAAAGATAATAATTAATATTATAATTATTAATTGATTATTAACTATAGTATATAATAAGTAAATAATAATAACAAATAGTTATTGATTATTCAGGGGACGCATCCTTTCATGGATGGTCACCTTATGTTCCTTATATATGGAACACTCATCATTGTAATAATATATCGAATATCTCTCATATCTCATATGAAGAAAAACAACATGGTATCAGAGCAGGACTGGGCTCGACTCCCTCATGGAGGGCCCAGGAAAATGAGAGATAGCTTGCTATGATACATAGCAGCAGGGTAATGTACAACCCTCTACGTCATATTTAAATATCAGTTATCTTTCCAATGGCTCGTTGAAACCCTTGGCCATGTCCAGAATCTTTCACATGAACAATTCATCTTCGGGTTCAACAGATTGATGCCAAATCCTTGGCTTTAAAGAGAGGACACTGCCATGCAAGGTGAAGCGATTATTATTATATGGAGAGGATATGATTTTTCGGCAGGGGTGTATTCCCTGATATATGCACATAAATAATTCCTTGAGCTATGCCAAAGGAATTGCTGGGATTGGCATGTGGGTGAGGTTTCACACACTGGAGAGTGTATGCTAATGGGAAGGAATAGAGGATCGTGGATAAACACAACACAGTGGCATCGGTAATGGGCGCAGGCACGGTGCCTACGAATTCTCTCATCGCATGGATGCCTTGGCCGTGGAAAGAAAAATTCATATGGACCCTACAACTGTACAGAAGAAAACACAACACTTCGAAGGCATTCTCACAAGCCCTGGCAGCCCCAACGGTCTTCAAATCGTTTCTCATTTGCATGAACGCTTCTACCAACACTTCCACAAAACAATGCATC
>JASDQU010302597.1:2079-13107 GCA_032191745.1 Picea mariana | reverse complement strand
TCATCCCTAATCAAGGGTTGAGATCATCTCAAATAAATGTGACCTCATAACCCACTTTTGGATAAGTTGCCTAAGTCACTTTATGTCCCATCCAAAATCACAAAAAGTGTGATTTAATGCTCACTTTACCAAAAAGTGACATTTTGCACTTTAACCAAATTCAAGTACAAAATAGAACATAAAGTACATAGGACAAAGGCAAATGTCTCTCCCACATGTGCTAAGAAGGGATAACACATGGGGAACACCTCCCAAGGTACACAAATCAACAGAGAGAGAGTGGGAAAGGTTTTCTAACCTTTTTCTTAAGTTGGAAAAGTAATTTTCCACTTAAAATACCCCCCTTGTTTAGCCAACAACTTAAAGTGGTGTTCCCTTGCTAATTGACATGTGGGAATTAAAAAGTTCAAGTGGAAAAAACCATTTAAACCCTAAATTCGCCCTCCTTGGTGTTTAACTTAATGTTTGACTATAGGAAAAGGTGTTTTCCCCCTTTACACCTCACCCCTCAAACCCTAACTCACTACCAAAACCCTAAAAGTGACTATTCCTTGACTTTGTCTATTTCTCTTGGATGTGTGACACTTGTAACTCATCCAAGAGGGGTCTCTCTCCTCTCCCAAGTATAAAAGAATGTTCACCCCCCCCTCATTACACATCTACTCTCAGCTATTGTTACTATGCCCAAATCTCTGCCACTCCTCTCTCTCTCTCTCTTCTTGTTCTCATTCTTTCTTCTCAAGCTTGTGGCAAGTATTTGCTCAAGCTTGCTTCTATTGAATAAAGAAATCTTTGGAGGATCCATGGTGTTGAGAGTCTTCTTGGTGTCATCTTGCAACATATGAGGTGACCTTGTTCTTGTTATTTATTTCTTGTGCATGTTTTAGTTATAGATCTAGAGTAGGAACTCCAAGCAAATTATTTTACTTGGATAGATTTGTGGTAGTATTATCATAGATCTAGTGAAGTGTTTATTTGAGTATTACAAAGTACTTTGTTTTGCCATCTAGATCTACTGACATCCTCTCTGTTTTTGTAGCTTTTCTCACAAGATTTGCAGGTTACCTAAGGGTTTTATGTGAATATTTCAGATCTAGAAATCATCCATTTTACCCACTTAAAACCTCTAAATATTTTTGTTATTTATTTATGTTCTTTTCTATACTTCTTTTGGCATTTTAACATACTTGAATAGAGCATTTAAATCTATTATACTTGCTGGTTATTACATAGAAAATTTCTAATTTGTTCTAACAGAAATTTTCCCTAAATTTTGGTCTTCTTTGCAGCTTTTCCAGCAAGTTTTGCTTGTTGATTTGTTGCAGGTCTGAAACAATAAGGAGGTGCTACAGCGCATTTGGGGCCATAAAATGTCCAAGAATAACTTCCTAAGCTAGGGTATTGAATACCCTCTTCTTCCTCTACTTTCTCACATTGTAAGCAAGCCCCAAGAGAGTCTCTAGGGCTTGCATTTCTCAAGTTTATTTAAATTTCTGCATTTTTTATTTCTTTTGCCTACACCTGGAAAAGAGGTTTGGCTTTTCCACCCATGCTATATCGTAAGACTAGGATTTAGAAGTAATTTTTCTGTTTTAAGTTTTTATCTTGTTGCCCCACTTGTCCTTAAGACAAGGTTGTGTGGCTAGGTTTACTTGCTTTCATTTCAAGTCAAATTATTTTATTTGTTTATTTCTTTTGCCTACACCCTGCAAAGAGGATTGGCTTTGCCACCCATGCAGTATCGTAAGGCTAGTTTAGCTTGTTRGATAGTTCCATGGTTTATGTTTCATGCTTCTAGTTCTTTTCCTTTCAAGTTCATGTGAATATCTAACTAGTTAGAAGCATTTCTTTTTCTTTCTTAAGCCCTTGGAGGCATTTCTTTTTCTTGTAMATTTTCATTAAGCACTTGTTATTTCATTTTGCTCAACTTTTAACACAAGTAATTTTTAATTKCTTAATCAATCTACTTTAGGCTTTAGGGGAATCAATTTACTTAGCCTAATTAGATCACCCATTACTGCTACAACTTTAGCCAAAAKGAGGCTTGTGGAGGTGACTTGGGGTGCTAGATCAAGGATGATCTCACGGCACTAGATGTCCCCCTTGTTGAACACCCAAGTTTTTCGGATTGACCTGTGGAGCTAGGGTAAGGCCTTGTTTGCCTTGCTTCTTGAGCACCCTGCAATCCTTTTGGCCAAAACGGTAGGAGTATTGGGGTAATCACCTGGCCTAGGAATGCAACTTAATTAATTTCAAATCTAAAACTTATTCACAATAACCTAAGCCTTAACAGCTTAATCTTATCTAAGTGGTTTATGCTCTTTTATTTTATGCAACCTTTACTTCAAGCATTATCTTTCAAGTATTCTAATTGAGCATTGTTGTGATTGAGTATTTTATCCTAAGTTGCGCACTAGTGCCCGTGGAGGCTTATCCTTCAAGTTTTATCTTTCATCTCTTGAGTTACGCACTTGTGCCCATTGGTGGCTTTACTTTCATCTTTTGGTTCCTCTTAAGTTGCGCACTTGTGTTTCTAGTTGCCTCCTTGAAGTTGCACACCTTTCATTGGGGCACTTCAAGCTTGCCTTGCACATGGTATAATTGTGGTGAATATATCTTTGAGCTCTCCTTTGCGTTTCTGCAAAATCCAATTAGAGTTAGTTCATCTTTGCTTCACTATTTTCTGAAATCTAACTAGTGCTTAATTCATTTCATTTGTAAGCAGTTGTACTTTTGTGTATTGTTTAATCATCTAACTATTCTTTATTTGTTGGAATTATAATTCTTGTGTATCTAATCTAATTTGTAAAGCTATTCTTTGCTTTGTTTAGATATCTTGTGGTAACTTAATTGACCCCATTGCCCAACCTTAGGCACTAGTCTTAGTTATCTTAGGGAAAGGTTTGATTTTGCATTAAAATTTTGCATTTGCATTGATTGTCTCTCATTTAGGCTAGTTTCCCCCAACCTTTAATAAACTAAAATTAACTCCTAGATTTCACCTAATAATTAATATAGTAACTAGGGTCTACCCCCCTTGGCTTCCCTAGGAGTGAACCTAGACGGAAGGAGTTCAAGTCGAGGTGACAGTGGGCTTGAACTTAGGCATTGTACCTTCGAGGACACACTAAATGGATTGAGACTTAGTCCACATTTGCAAGTGTGTATTAGGATGGAAACAAGCATAATTAGGAAAATCACGAAAAGTTGTTATTGTTTTGTTTGGAAACCGAATAAAGGGAGTGTGTGAAGTCAGACAGGAACTTTGAGATCTACGTTCTCCCCGTGTTGGACCTCCGGCACCTTTATTGAGCTTGTTGGTGAAGTCATTTGGGCTTCGGCAAGTTCTCCGCATATTCCAAGCTGAGGGATAGCCTCTTAAGAGACCACATTCAAAGTAGCTTTATTTTCAAGCAGCATTTCACAAGCACATTCATAATAATCTTGTTCAACACTTAATAATCACTCAACATTAAGTAAAATTCTCAAATTTACAAGCAACACACTTGCAAGTCTTCATCTTTCAGCAGCAACTTGTGGTACACAATATCGAATCAATTTCATTATACTTGGCGCTGGTCTATACTTGGCTTATCATTTTGTTTCAAGTMCCTGTATCATTTTTTTCTTGTAAGTTGTACCTCTCATACAAGTATATTGAATGCTTTACTTTCCAACATMAGCAATCTTATTTATATGTCATATATGTTGCTAGTGTAATTTCAATTACATGTTGTTGCAAATTCTCATTTATATCTTGCTATTGTTGATTGTAGTAAAAACTCCTAGATTCTATTTCTTGTTCTTAGATTAGATCAAGCCTTAGTTTAATTTTCTTAGGGACTACCCCCCTTGGTTTTGCTAGGAGTTGGCCTATACAAAGGAGTCGAGGATCAAGTGACAGCACCTTGACTCGAGACTTGCCCCCAAGGACACACCTAGTGGATTGAAAGTTTTTCCACGCTAAACCCGAGGTGTGTATAAAGGCGGCAACATACCCCACACTAAGAATTAATAAATGAAGCCCATGCATGCAAATATCTTCACAAATGTAAGTAAATGTAAGATTTCGCATCAATTTAAATTTTTGTTCAAGCATAGCATTGTTATCTTCTTGTGTGTATCTATGATTTTTCTAAACAAATCAGATCACAAAAGTAATCAAAAGTACCTACCAAGGCAGACAACTTTACCTGCATTCTCCATAATGCTCCATATTATGTATTGTCAAAATAAGCCTTGGCTTCTGCAAGATCAGCATATTTGATATTAGTAAATAAGTGCATAGACGTCCATTTTCAACCAAATAAATGGTGCCTGCTGATCATCTGGTGTGTCGCAGATGTTGCAGAGTCTTAAAATGCTAGGCTATTTTAGGTGCCTCATGAAAAGGAGAGATAAAGCATCCTTAACCTTAACAGAAAGGTTGTGATACATATCCCAATAAAGAAGAGATAATGCGCTAGTCTGCCATTCATGAACATGAATGATGTCAGGCTGGGTGGCAGTCACCTGTTCCATTAAAGAATTTCATTGATATGTCAGAAAATTGAATTATCTGACAAGTTTCTGAGGTAACTTTTGTCTACATTGCTGCTAAGACATTCTACTCAAACAATGCATAAGAAGGCAACTGAAAATACCTGCATCAATTCGAGACAAGCACGGCTGAAAAATAAATAAGCTTCTAGCTCATTGTATGAACCCCCATAGACACATTGTCCTTTAAAAAAGTGGTTGGCTGGTTCAATAAGTATCACTGGTATTCCAGTAACATGACCACGGTATGCACGAGTAGATACCCAATCTCCATTATGATATGATAAGTATGTGTCTGAAAGAGTCAAATCATTTATCTGTTCCTTCTGAAGGCATTCATAGAAAGGAAGCATTACTTCCACTCTGTGTCCTCTATGTAGACAAGCTCTTCCAAGACCAGTAACAACATCACCTAACCCACCAACCTTTGCTATGGGAGCCATTTCAGCTGTAACATGTACAATGTGCATAATATCAGAATCCTGTCTAACATTGATTCTGGCTTTTGAAGTTGCTTGACTTGTAGGAAACTCTTTCCTCCAAAACGGAATATTGTCATCTGCACACGGCCAAACAATATCTTCATCTTTCGGAAGAACAATTGATGCACGAAGTCTTGGAGAAGTTGCCTGTGGAAAAACATAAGCATGTCATTTTCAAGCTTAAAAAAATTAAGCTCACAATTTAGCATGTTGTTATTTAATTCCAGGCCAATACCTTAGATATGCCAATGACTTTCTTAATTTGAAAATATATTCTTTCAACACAAGTATTTTAAATTTTATATAACAAGTGTATATATGGTTTCTCTATTGTTTAAAATCTGTCCTTAACTTGTTCAATAAGGAAAATATAGTCATCTCAATATTTTAGGTCGTTCCTGAGCTAAAGATTTTCAATGTTCACTTGCAGAATGATAAAGCTGCTGTATTTCACTAATGGAAAGACCTTGAGCAACTCAGGAACAGTGATGAGTGTAGTGAGATATATGAGAATCTTGTCATTAAAATGGAGAACAAACCAGAGGAGTTCCAACTCCAGCAATTTGTGGATGATTTATAACTCATACTAAGACTATACAATTTCCTTAGAACTTGATATCTTACAAAACCCAATCAGCCAGTCTTGAAAATAGAAGATCCTAAAGACCTGACCCATCCATCCAATAGGGAAAAATACCTAGTTTCTATAACAATGACTTTAGGCCCTGATACCCCCCCCCCATACCTAGGGGTAACTAGAGGAGATCATTTTTGTAAAATACCCTCTTACTGCTGATATAATTTTCTGTTTGCTGCTGTCATGTTTTACTGAGTATTTGGGTCAGGACTTTCATCAAACAGTTTGTTGTCATACTCAAATCCCACTGTAAAAACCCTTTGTTGCTGCTGTTATGTTTGTGTGTTTGCTGATTTTTTTTTCTCAATGTGGTTTGCAATGAAAGAACAAGGGTTTTGATGCCAAAAAGATCTTTATTGCATTTAATATGAAAGCAAGGATTACAACATGACAATAACTCAATCAAATCACTACAACAGCCAACAAAAATGTGCAGATCTGAAATGATTTATTTATAAATCTGACCTGGGAATACAAGTTGGAACAGTCAATAATGTACAAATCGATCTCTTAGAAACCCCCATGAACAGCAATGAACCCTGGGCACGATTTGCTGAGTAAATGAAAAAGGAAAGAGCACTATAATACTCACCCAGCCTGCTGTAATGACCACACTGTAACAGCCTCAAAGTGTTGGATCAACCCTCCCTATTTGTGCCATGAATCAACAGAGAAATGGGGCAATTTATTGGGAAGAATGGTACTGATATATCTCTCCAGATCTGCTGCAAATGCTCACGCTAGACAGCCTCTTTGTAACCCCTTTCGCACAGCAAATATGCCACCAAACATGAAGTTCAGTCCCCACACAAAAGAAATCGACCTCTCCAATCGAAATACGGCCCTCCCACAAAGAGTACGGCCTCCACAAGGGCAAATACGGCCTCCTCCAAGCAATACATCCTCTACCAAGACAAGTACGACCTCCTCAAGAAGAGTACGGCCTCCACAAGTGTAAACTATCTCTGCAACTATATAAATTGGCCTCCTCAAAGCCCCTCAAACTCTGCAAATCTGAATCTTGTTCTTCAACAATGAAATCCTATGAAGAATCTGAATGATCCTTCCCCCTTGATCAGCTAGGGTGGAATATTTCACTATCGAAACCAATGCTCAATAAGGGTTTCACTCCAAACCCTAAGAAGCTTCAAGAGCTCTCTCCAAATCGATTTGTCAAAATGATCATGAATGATGAGAGAGGGCGCCCTCATCTCTCTTTTATTTCCACTTTCACCTTTTTTGCTGACCCTTTTACCTTTTTACCTTCACTTAAATAATTAAAGTGACTTTATAAGGTTCACCCTTAATATTTTCCCAAAGTTACTTTAGAACATTACTTAATGTCACTTTATAAACATTACCTTTTCCACCTAATGACATCAAATAATCAATTAATCACCTTTTCCATCGACTATAGCCTACAAGGCATCAAATAGGCTACTAAGTCATCCTCCGGGAGTGATCATTTGGGAAGGGACATTACAGTGCTCCCTTCCCGAGATCGCTTGCCCTCAAGCAATTGCAAACTAGGATGCTGCAAAATTTGTTCTCCTTCCCACGTGGCATCCTCTACTGGCAAGTCTCTCCACCTAATAAGATACTCCCTGATCACTCGACTCCTCAGTCTCCTCTCCCTAGCATCCAGAATCTCCTCAGGGATCAATATCAATTGTCCCTCCTCATCTAGTGGGCTTAACTCTATTGAAGTGGTCACTTGTTGTCCTATTGCCCTTTTTAGGCATGATACATGAAAAACATTGTGGATCTTGCTCCCCTCTGGCAGCTCGAGCTCATAGGCTACTTCCCCAACTCTCTGTACTACCCTGTATGGACCATAAAAACGGGGCTTCAATTTTTCTACACTACTCTTCTTCAACGAAGACTGTTTTTACGATTGCAACCTCAAAAATACCAAGTCTCCTACCTCAAAGTTGCGCTCAACCCTATGCCTATCTGTGAAATATCCCAAATCTGGTTGATCTAGATATCTACTACTAAACTAGTGTTTTGACTCTCGGATCTGATACTCTGGGGGTTTCTAGATGCGTTTTAGTTAATTGTTTAACATGCTTGGTGATTTTCGCATGTGTGTGTCATACAAATAAGGTTTGAACAGTATATATGAAGCATGCGAAGTAATGAACCAACACAATCTCAATAGCATGTATTATACAGAAAAAAACAGGAAATACAACTGATATACGCAAAGCAAAGAAATAATCGTCAGCTAGATCTCATGGATCGTCACTGGAATACAATGCGACTAATACAAAATACTCGTGATCATAAGATGTGGATAGATCTGCACATGCACGGATAGATCGACAAAATGCAGTTCTGAAAACTCACGGCAAGTGTTGCAAATACTGGATAAACTCGCCCCGATGGCTATACTCAACCGATCAGCTTTTAAATTGTCCCAAACTGAGCGCCCTGGCCTCTAGGCTCCTCTTGATAACTGTCGGATTGACAATCTTCTGCTTGAAACTCTAGATGAACCCTATATGACATCCTCTGGGGGGTTGCGCACCTCCTAGGCTCTGGGAGTGTGCCCTAGTGATTCCACCAACGGAATCCATTGATACCTGTCTCAAAATGTGTGCCCTGGCCTCCTCTGTACTAGATCGGAAGGGTTTCCTTTGATCTGATCCGGAAAGCCCCCTGGAACCCCAAACGTCCCCCCTCAAGAGTTGCGCACTTCCTGGCTATCTAATGCGCCCTGGTAGATTCCACTGTTAGAATCTAATGACTGGTGGCTCAAAAGAAGCACCCTGGCTGATCCTCAATTGGGTGGGAAGGAATCGACGAGATAAGCCATGGTCTTGTGCAGCTACACAAAACCCTCTTTAACCCTTGCGCCCTCATTGGCTGCGCTGCGCAATCTCTGCAATAGATCTGAATACTCCTGAACTGGCACAGTGAAATACCTGGATGGTATCTCCGATAGGCTAGGGTGTGTCTTCCAACACAGAAACTGATCTAGGTGATGGTTTCGTCCAGAAATCCACAAAACATCAAAGAGGTCGATTTCCTCCTCTGGAAATTGTTCTCAACAGCAAATCATAACATAATGAGGAATTAGATCGAATTCCTCCTTTTATATCTTCCCCGATCTAATTCTTCGTTGACCTCACTTAAGCTAGGTGATTTTCCTCCTAAGTTGATTGATTAATTAAATAAGTCCCCCCCTCGACACTGTTTTCTTCTATTTCTCTGTTGACTTAGGCTTAAGTGACTTTTCCTATGCTTTTTGGCTTAATTCATCGTCTAGCTATCAGTTCACCCTTATTTCTCCCCTTGCTCCCTATTTGTGCCTGACTATAGTCTACGAGAACGATAGACTACTAAGTCACTCCTTGCTGGCCTACTCTTGGGAACGTGACATCACAGTCTGCATATATCTTTTGTTGATTTTGGGATGTCTGCAAGGTTTCCTTAAGGACCTCAAGGATGTCCTAGTTCCCACGTATCCAATCCTTGGCTTTGGGAGCCCTGCTATCCCCAAATGCCAAATCCACAAATGAAGGAGCATCATAGTCATATAATGCTTGGAATGGGGTCATACCAATGGACATGTGGTAGGTGGTGTTATAGCAATGCTCCCTCTTATCGCGCAATTTGTATTTTGATAAAAGGAAAGGTAAAGAAAAGCAAACTAGCATAACTTGAGGTTATCCTATCACTGTCACCTCAATAGGATTCATCTTTCTATTTAAGGTTGTAGGCCTAGGGGAGACGTCCCTGGTGACCTAGGGGTTTGAGAAGGCAAGGTCAAAATGGCTATTTAAAATCCCCTCTAACAAGTCACCACTGATCAAAAAGTCTTTGTTTTATAACCAATGAAGTGATAATATATCAAGATGTACCTGCCTGGAACAAAGCAACAAGAAATTATATATTTTGCAAGTACAACTTGCTGGTTAGCATTTCATAAAACCACAGACTTTCTCAATAAAAGCAATTGGCTGATAATGATGAAGTTAACAGAAAATTATAACAGCAATATTGATGAGACAATACTTCACATTAAATGCCTTGAAACAGCTTCAAGATGACTAAGAATAATCAACCATTGACATCATAATACTAGCATTTATTAGAAGCAAACAAGGCAATGCATTAATCAACCTTTTCAATTGCTTTTAGAAGCTTTTAATGCCACAATGTATGGTTGTAGCTTACTTTAGTAACAACAGCAATAATGTTAGTAGGTTAGGCTATTCTAGTGTTAGAAGTAGTTAGTAGGAAGCTGAAGGTATAGGTTTTGATGGTTGTTTTGATCAATCACTCAATAAAAAGACTTTAGACTAGTGCTTTAGGGCAAATGGAGTCAATGATATGGCAGCAAATGTTGAAGGAGAATGATGATAGTAGGAGAGTCAAAGACAAGAGGGATAAATAGATGGAGTGTTGGTAACCCAAGGCTCCAACTATCAAACCCTAGGGGAAACTAGCTACTAAGGTGTAGGTAACCCTAGGCCTTAGTAGAACTTCCTCCCTCTTTAACTCAAAGATGAAGCAAAAACGGCTAAGATGAAGCAAATAAGACTAGGGTGTTGCAATGGCAAAGCCCTAGCAAATACTTCAAGAAAATCGGCCTCTTGACAAGATCTAGTAGGTGAAGGCTTTTAAAGCTAGGACAATAACATGTGCTAGTCTTCCTAGGGTTTTAAACAAGAAATTTCATAATCTTAATGTAAAATGCAAGATAACATAACTATAGCCATTCAATTAAGAAGAATTGCATAAATTTAACTTACATACATCAAGAATCATCAAGCAAAACCCTAGTTGAACACATAAACCAAGAAACTTGCCAAAATACTCCAAATTTAGCCTTCCTCAACAAGTGCACCTAAAATTTCAGCCAAGAAACCCTAGATAGGGCGCAAATTTCAGTCCTCACAAGTGTGACTGAAAGATGATGAATAATACAAGGGTTAAGACCCTTATTTATACAATATCAATGACCAGAATTAGGTCAAAAAGGCCGACATAGCTAGTTACACATAATATCCAATTTTTAGATTAAATGTCATAATAAAATCCTAAATCAAGCTGTAAAGATGACGTCATGCCCCTTTAGGGTGACATTAGGCCTTCTTGGGGCAACGTTGGCCTCTTGGAGCAAAACGTTAGGCCTCCTTGGGCCTCAAGCTCCTGCCACACGTGCCACTTGGCACACAACTGCCTCCAAAGTATCCAAAACACTGGGTAACGTCATGGGCCTTCCAAGGCCTACATCATGGTGAAAAGGGCAAGACCCCCTAGGTCCAGGCTTGCCAGGCTATCCCTGGTGGAACGTCCTCCTCTCTGTCTAATGCAAGCCCCTGATCTGTCTCTGCCCCTGGCTGGGGTCTCAGCATCCAT
>JASDQU010302593.1:2174-13790 GCA_032191745.1 Picea mariana | reverse complement strand
GAGGGAAATCACCATTGATGTCAATGACTCCCAAGGTACTATAGTACAATCCATCGAGTGTGAATAAATGAGTTGATGTCGAACATCCAATGGAATCTTTCAATCAGGGGTCAATGGTGTAAACCCACTGTTGAAATAAAGGAAACCTACCATTGAGGCATGCAAGTTTCAAGGTACCAAATAATTTCTAAGTCTTGATTCCGGATAATGAGCTGAAGTCGATGAAACGAAACTCATCACTGGAGGGCCTTGATGTATCCCCCATCAATGACACAAAATGAGTAACATAGCTTGAAGGTGAAACATATCATTTTGCAAATTAGACCAGACATAGGGAAGGCTGACACGGAGAGAATGGATAACTGCAGATGGCCGACTCAATATAGGTTTCAGATGGACTTCTCTTGAACATATGAATGACACGACCAATGATTTGGCAGCATTGAATCAAAGATGACACAGGGAATGACCTTGTATCAAATTGAATGAGAGACAAATGGATTTCCCAAACTGGCTTCAAATGATGAATAGGGGGTGTCATGTTCAAGAGGGACACTTACTGCCAATCAATATGAAAACGAAACATATCCCTTTCCCAAATTATCCCCCACCATTTCTGGCTAGTACCTCTTTATTTTTACGTAAGCTTGAAGAGGGTCACATATCCTTGTTGATATAAGGTCATCCTTTGGATAAGTCCCTCAGAGTATTTTTAACGAACCATAAGAAGGAGTGGTTTGGTCCCATCACGGGTCTGTCAATGTTTGTTTAACGAGTCTAGAGATAGTAAACTCGAAGGTTTTTCAAGATTATAGAGTTTGAAAAAACACTTAAAAGAGAACTCTCTCAGTTCCTTTTTCGTAATATAGTCTGGATAAGACTGAAAAAGAGATAAATTATCGCTCACCAGACGCATACTTCGAATACTTTAGTGAGCGTGAAAATAGCAAGGTCGCTCGACGATCTTTTTATGTTTAGAGAGTTTGAAAAGAGCTTAAAGAGGACTCCAGGGGGGTTCCTTTTTCGTATAACCTTGTTGAGCCCGAAAAATTGATAAAACTATGCTTGATCACGTTCTCATATATTTACGAGCATAAGAACGGACAAAAACAATGCTTGAGGTTTTATGTAAAAACCCTGAAAAACAATCGAAAACACACCATAATGAAGAAAAATATGTCCATATCCTTGTATGTAATCATCGATGTTATCATACCTGCAAGTCATCACACCCATCTTGATATTAGGAGTTAGGTTTAAACAATAAATAAGCATAAAAACCCAAAATGACATAGTAAAAAGTAACTTAAATGAGAAAATAACCATTTTTACCATATCATTTCACATTTCCACTATTGAGCTCCAAAACCCCCTTTTTACCCTCCGATTTTGGCATTAATTTTTGGGAGCGACAAGAGAGCATTTGATGAGTCGTCTACTGCATTAAGGTAAGAACTTCATTCTTGACATTTTCATGGTTTAAATTTTTTATTTCATTGGTTAATGTTTTAATTTCAAGTTGGTTTTTGAACCCTACATGCACATAGGCGTTCTCGCAGGCAACCCATACGGGACCTGCGACAACGATGGATTCTCGCAAGTGATATTTGAGGCACCTGCGAGGTGTTCGCACTATGCAAATGAAGCACCTGCGAGAACCGCAGAATACAATTTTGTTTTAAATATTTAGCCAATGAAAAAGATCCAGCTCATGAATAAAATCATTAATCCCCCTTTTATGTTGCTTGTGCAGATCAATCGCCACAAACATGGTGCTTGAGTGGTGAGAACGAGAACATGAAGAGGATAATGCAAATGTCAAGAATCATCCTTCTACCATAGCTGCATTGAGAGATTGTGGGCTTTTGAAATACTTTCGCATCCTGGGCATCAGGGCCCAAGTCAGATTACTAGAGTACCTGGTCCGTATGTGGGACCCAGATCAGCAGGTTTTCAATGTAGGAGCTCATACTTTTTCCATAGACACTGAGGACATATACTTTTTGACCGGATTATCTCGACGGGGGTACCATGTCAGCCTAACCGGTAGTAGAGGTGGTGGGCTGAAGATGAGTGAATACTGCAATCAATACTGTGTACCTGAGGCTGAGAGGAAAAAGGGAAAAGTAGCTATCTGGGGGGTACAAGACTTGACCCTCCGCACTATCCTTTTTACTATAGCTCAGATGGTCAGGAGTTTTGCTCCTCATATGGCATTATAGAGATACTTCCAGTATGCCATCGAGTACACTGAGCCTCGTGTATTCAACTGGGCCGATGCTGTGCTTCGCAGTATCAAAAGGCAATTAAATAAATGCAGGCGAGGTGAATTGAAACAATTTGGGTATGGATATTTACTAGTGTCCTTCTTCCTTGAGAGGGTCCCCGTATTCAGACTACAGGTTGAGTGGAACCTACCGGGTCCTAGGGATCCAAGGATGTTGAGATGGTGTCATCTCATGGCCCGGCACGTGGCAGGACCAATCATCAAGTACGATGATATTTTCTTTGACTGGATTCAAAACCAGATGTTAATGGTCGATGATTACGCTTATGATGGGTTTGATTTCCGAGGAGATCTGGATTTAGCATTGTCTGAGGACGCTCAGTGGGGTGACCTTGGTAAGAAGAACATGTATTTTCTCTTTTTAAATGTTTTTGAATTTTTATCATATTCAAATGTTTTTGTTGTATATATTTATCCAAAGACTAACACAAAATGTTTTTTGATAACAAAGATGTTGGACCGTATAGACCTCCTATCACTTCTCCTATCCAGTGATGAGGAGAGGTAGCAGCAGTATCACCAAAGTATGCTGAAGATTATCAGGTGGTGAAACAGAATTTAGAGGGCCTGACAACAGACATTCTAGATATGACTCTAGAAGAGGTTCCACGACGCGATCAACATCACACTGTAGGGTTATCAACAACTATGAGTTGACTGCTCCGTAGGGTTGCTAGGGCAGTCATGTGTTATCATGAATGTCATCCATGACATCACTTTGTAGAAGGTATAAGCTTCAATTTTTGATATTTTGGTTTTCGGACAAACTTTTTGTAAAAACAAACTCTTTTGATCATTATATATACAGATGGCTTCTACCGGTTTACTTTATATTGTGAATTTTAATGTGTTTAATTTATAAATGGTTCAAATGTCTGTCCAATACATAATTAGCCAATGCATCTGTTAATGTATTAAGACATCTAGGAATATGTTCATATTCAATGTGATCAAAATAACATTTCAAGAGGCGAATTCGCAAATACACCCGTAACAGAGTAGGACTTCGAATAGAGTAGATATTACTTAGCTGTAGTGCTACAAGCTGCGAGTCCATTCGCACAACCAAATGATGAATTCTGAGTGAGATAGCATCAACCAATAATTCAATAATGACGCTATACTCTGCAATGTTGTTGGTTGCACGACAAAGACATACACCTCGTAAAGATATAAGTTCATTTGTTGGGGCATAGATTTCCCATGCAGCGGAAGCTAGGTTCCAAGTACTACAGCTAGCACCATCAGCGAAGACAATATAAGGTAGCGAATACTCCGACATCTGGAAATCAAACACAACGTCACATAAGGGCAGAGACCAGATAACGTCAAAAGAAAACTAAAGTAACACACACAAAGTATGATACATAAAATACAAGTACTTGTGCACAAATGATTTATGCATAGTACTTCTTCAAGTACAACCCATTCCTGGGTTCACTCAAAGGGATACCATCGTAATCGACCAGCTCATATGCTCCTTTTTCCAAAACTCGTCGAACAATATAAGGTCCTCGCCACATTGGTTCAAATTTCCCAGCTCCTAACGTATCACAATCCTGTTCATAGAGAAGAACAAGATCACCTTCAGAGAAAACATGAGGCTTGACATGCTTGTCATACTGTGCCTTGACACGTTTCTTCTCGGCTTCTATTACTAGAGTGGCGTCACGTCGAGTTTCGTCTAATCGCATCAGATACAATAGACGTTCTTCTTCAGCAGAGGTATTGGGTAAGAGTTCGATAGCTAGCTTCAGAGAGGGTATCTCACATTCTATAGGAAGAATGGCTTCCACACCATAAACTAATCGAAAAGGCGTAAACCCAGTAGCAGATTTGACAGATGTCCGATATGCCCACAATGCCGAAAACAACATCGTGTGCCAGCTTGTTTTATGAATTGCTATCATCCGTCGAAGCATAGTTATAAGAAATTTTTTGATTGCTTCGACTTGGCCATTAGCTTGCGAATAATAGGGTGTTGAGTTATCATGACGAAGACCCAAATTTTCTGTAAGTTCAGACATCATAAAATTCCTAAAATGACTACCGTGATCAGTAACGATAGCTTGGGGAACGCCAAAACGATCTATGATATGGTTAAAAAGAAACAACGCTGCAGTCTTTCCAGTATTATTGAATGTTGGCATCGCCTTGGCCCATTTTGTAAAGTAATCAACAGCTACAATGATGTAACCATGCCCCCCGTCCAAGTGAGGGTGACATGTCATGAAATCAATTCCCCATTTCGCAAAAGGACCAACTGAGACCACAGGATGAAGAGGAGCAGGATGTGACTGAATTTTCTTCTTGTAGTTTTGGCAGGCATGGCATTTCTGAATGAAGGTAATGCAGACATTGAACAAGGAAGGCCAAAAATAACCTGTGCGTAAGATCTTCTGGGCAGTAGCATACCCAGACATATGACCACCACATGCTTCGAAATGGCAGTCATTCAGAGATTTCTCAGCCTCATCAAATGTGAGACAATGTTGAAAAACAGAGTCAATTCCCTAACGGTAAAGAGTATCCCCGAGGATAATGTATTGACGTGCTTGATAACGGATTCGACGTCGTTCAATACTAGACAAAACAGGCCAAAAAGTCTAGGTTTGAAGATAGAGAATGATATCCCCATACCAAATATCGTCAGTAATAATTAGGAAAAGAGATTCATCGGGTAATGAATCTACTGCTACATTTTCCGTGGCAGAGTGAGGAAAATCGCATATTAACTCAGCAAAAACTAAGGATTTCTTAGACGTGGCACAATCGAACTCCAAGTCAAACTCCTGGAGTATGACAATCCATTTGGAGTATTTTCCCCCTAGCAATTGACATGTCAAAATGTGTTGCATCGGGTTGCAATGAGAAATCACTTTAGTTTTCCGTGAGAGAATATAATGCCGAAAGCGTTGAACGGCTTGAATGGAAGCCAAAGCCAGTTTTTCAACATGTTGATACTTGATTTCAGTTGATGTGAGACTTCGACTCAAGTAATAAATAACATGTTCATCGTGTGCATCATCCTCTTGGATGAGAACCATGCCGATGGTATACTTTGAGGCAAAAATATAAAGAAAATAATCACGACTATAATCAGGAAGAAAGAGAAGCAGAGCACATGTGAGGGACAACTTCAAAGCCTCAAAAGCATTATTGGCAATGGTATCCCAAACAAACTCTGAATCTTTCTTTAGCAGCCGTGTAAAACCACGATTAATCTCGACGTAATTAGGGATGAAACGACGAAGAAAGTTTGCTTTCCCTGCAAACTTTGCAACTGGCACAGTGTAGAAGGAGGAGGGAGATTAAGAATCACCTCAACCTTAAGAGGATCCACCCGGATCCCTTGACGTGAAACGATGAAACCTGGAAGACGACCGGATTCTACGCAAAAAATGCATTTATGAGGATTTAAACGAATACGATAGAACCGACAACGAACGAAAATAGCCCGGAGGTGGGTAGGTTGATCGACTCGGTGCATAGAATGAGCTGGTAAATCATCCAAATAGGGTTGAATGATATGCTTTATGTCATGAAAAGCGTAAGACATAGCACGTTGAAACGTCGCGCCAGCATTCTTAAGACCGAAGGGAAGTTTCCTATACGCAAACGTACCCCAAGGACAAATAAAAGTAGTTTTTTGTTGGTCCTTGGGAGCGATGTTAATTTGATTATAGCCGGAGAAACCATCCATGAGAGAAAAGATTTCACTTCTGGCACAGTCGTCAACAGTCTGGTCGATGAAAGGGGTTGGAAAGTTGTCTTTTGGACAGGCTTTGTTAATATCCCTATAATCAACACATACACGAATACTGCCACCTTTCTTATCAATTGGAACAGGGTTGGAAACCCATTTTGTCAGAGCCACGGGATAAATAAAGCTAGATTTGAGAAGTTTTTCAACCTCAAGCTTAATAGCCACCTCTTTACGTGGGTGGACTGGACGAAGGCGCTGCCTGAATGGTTTAGCTCCAGGGTATGTCTTTATTTCATGTAGAACAATAACAGGGTCGATAGCTAGCATCTCTTTGTAGCTCCAGGAGAAGATGTCACGAAATTATTTAAACAGATATCTATAGGTGATGATTTCGTCAGGAGAACACGAAGCTCCAATATGAACATTTTTCGACTATCCTAGGTTTAATAGATATGTCAATGGGAATCGTAGGAGAAATATTACTTAAGTTCCCTTCAGCAAACACATCGTGTGAAGTCGCGGGAACCGTTGAAATGACAACAACGGTCGACGGAGTTGATATCCGTTGGTAGTTCTCAAGAGTGTGTTGTTCCAGAAAGAGTATGGAACGATGATGCCCATCATCCCAAGGAGTGTCCTCCATGATGGACATGATCATCTCGTCAGTGGGAAAAATAACACGAAAAGGATCGAGAGACAACTCATCAAGAGAAGAAGTAGAAGGTGTTGCCGATTGAATGGCTTGATATGTAGACTCAATCGGACTTAACGACATGACGTCGCCAAAACGAGTGTGGTCTCCAGGGTCAGGGACAATCCAAGGGTCATGTGATGCAGGAAGTTCATGAGGCACAGTGGAGATCACGTTGATAGAAGCAACTGACACGCGTTGAACATCGGGTGGTGGAAGTGGGAAAGTACCCATTAACGAGGATTCCTTTAAAAGGCCTACACTGACGTTCTCATAACCCGGTGGGGTTTTAGCAATAAACGACACGTTGCCAGTACAAGTATCAAAATTGAAGAAGGCGAGTTGGTCAACAGTAACAACCTTTCCTTGATGAGGGAAACGTACTACACAGAAAAGGGTTGACACAACGACGCGCATGGAATCAATCCAGCTACGACCAAGTAATAGATTATAATCAAGGGGAGCATCAAAGACTTCCACCTCAACTTGGACCGTCTTACCTTCTAGTGTGACAGGCAATGAAGGAAGAACACTGTAAGGCTTAAAACCAGAGCCATTGAAGGCTTTAAGAGTGTTTTATGATTTAGTCAAGGGAGGAGAGCCAATGGCTTTCCAATAAGCAAAAGACATTACACACGTTGAGGCACCCTCATCAATAACAGTTCGGCAAATGTTCTTGTCAGAAACAACAACTTGTATCTGGAATGCAAGTTGTGGGGGTAGCCTTGGAATATGATCATTCAAGTCAAAGACTATCAAATTCGTATCTGTCGGGTCAATTCCACCTATAGCTTTTAACAATGTCTTCCGTTGTGCAGGACAAGACTGAAGGACTTCAAGGGCTGACATTGCTGAAGGTGCTTGGGCCAGATCTTCCTTAATGCTGTAGTTCTGGGCCACACGAGCATGAGGATTGAAAGCCAATTTCCTAACGACACCTTTTGGGGGTGGTCACAGCACTGTATCTAAACTCGGTCATTCGAGATGAAGAGGACCGTTAGTAGGTGGAGTCGCAGGAGGAGTTTGTACCAAAGCAGGAGGTAAATCATCAAGCTTCTCCTTAGACAGAGTATAATCTTTGGCTCTAGTCGTGAGTGTAACATTGTTTTGCTTAAGCTCACCAGTACACATCAAAACATATGATTTCGTAGAAGAGGAAGGTTGGTCTTGAATGACCAACTGAGCCTGTTGTTGAGACGGGAAGGGTTGGGACAAGACAACTGGAGTAGAAGGTTTTGGATATCCTTGAAGGAACTTCATGACCTCGGAACATCTTGGACAATCCTTTGTGTAGTGATCATCACCACAGATAAGGAAAGGGTAGCGGGGTTTGTGCTTATCCCGATCTTCAACAGGGGTATTTTTAGGCTGCTCTGTTTGATTATTATTTTTGCCCTCCTTATTCTTGCCTCTCCCTTTTTTAGATTTGTTTTTATTGGCAGGGGTAGATAGGACAACATTAACCTCAGAAGTTTTACCGGTGGAAGGGGCAGGAGACAGAGCATTTTGAACATTAGAAGAAGTAGATTTAGGGGTCGTACTTGAAACTGAATGTGAATGGGCGTGGGTTGTACCAATCACACCGTCAGCTGCATGTGAGGTAGCTGGAGTAGTTGAAGTGCTGGAAGCACCAGGACGAGGTAACTCAGGTAATAAATCATAAAGTCTCACTTATCAAATCATAAAGTAATGTAAACAATCACTTATCAAATGAAAAGTCTCTATTGTGTCTTTTTCAAAGCTTCAACAATCTCTTAAAATTTGATTTTCAATGTTTTGTAAATGACAAAAACAATTTGATGAAAGAAAAACTTGTGTTCACTTTTCAAAAAGAACTCTCACTATACCAATGAGAGAGTAGAAAATCAATCATAAAAAATCAAGCAATAACAACCCAATCAACTCTTTCAATGAAAACAAAAATACAAAGAAAACCAATTAAGTTTCTTCAAATGCAAAAGGAAATGATTTGTCAAACCATAAGCAAATGAGAAAAAGCAAACACACTTAACTTTCAAACCAATCACTGGTTCTTAACTAATCAGTCACACTTAGCTTCTGAAGTCAGAGAGAATGGTTTTTGCCAAGAAAAGCCAAGAAATGAAAGTCAAGACACAAAGGACAAGAAAAACCTTGAAACCCTAAAACTGTTCAAACAAGCAAACTAAAGCAACAAATATATCAATCAGAGGTCCAAGAAACCAATAAGTGGTATCCCAACTGATCTGGGCAGTCAGAAAGACCAAAACTCAAATTCAAAATTTTGAAAAAATGATGTTCGCGGGCAAGCAATGTAACATAGTGCGAGAATCAATGATTCTCGCAGGTAAACCTTTAGCAAGGTGCGAGAGCCTCGCACTGAAACATATGGGCAGAGTGCGAACTATACCAGTTCTCACAGGTTGCAATGAGGTGCAGTGCGAGAATTCCTGGACTTATCCAAAAATTTAAAAAATGAGGTAAATTTCACAAAAGCTTCTGGACTCAGAAGGTTTATTAGGATATCCTGAAGACTCAGAGACTGATAGGACATGAGAAAAATGAAACCAGAGCAAATGGCCACAGAAAAACACAAAAAAACACCAAGAAAATAGGATTGTTCCCTAGTATGGTCACCAATTTTGTTATAGAATAAATACGTAAGTGCGGACACAAACCAATCTCCCTAGATCCACTTGGATCTAGAACAAATCAAGACAGAATGATACTCTTTCCCTAGATTTTAACTATTGAATGTACTAGGAGGCACGATTAAAGAACATACCTTATAATCTCTTCCTTTTGTCTTTCTTGTTCCTACTTCGCTCCAATTCTCTTGTACAATCAATATCAAGACAATACAAACCAATCGAAGTGAAGAAAGTTCAATCTATCCAATAGTTAATATATGTATATGATCAAGGAGTTATACAATAAAGTGCAATTAACTTTATGGGAAAGGGAAACATTACTGTATTAATTGATAGAAAGAACGGATTACAACCCGAGCCTTGATGTTGCAAACCTCCTTTCGATGGCCCTTAGCTCTGACACACACACTTGCTCACTTGCATGAAGAAGATAAACCACCTTTGATAAACTTGATGGAGTTCCCTAGCTATTGTAGCTTCAGTCATTCACACAATCTTTCACTAATTCTCCAATGTCTCTCTTGCTTGTTTGCTTCTAACCTTTTCCATACGAATCCACTCAATATGTAGGAGAGAATTAATTGGTTACTTGGATGAGAATGATCCCAAAATATCAGGAAATCCAGTACTTAGATAACCATTCGAATTCCATCTCATCCTTCTAGAAGATTCTCTTCTAGAAGCTTTGAGAATTCATCTTTTTCCCTTCTTTAGAAAGTGTTCGCACCCTAGCAGTTATACACAGTGCGAACTTCTCGCACCCTAGCTTAAAGCAGCCTGCGAGAATCATACATTCTCACAGGCAAATGTATTGGCAACATGCAAACCTTCCTTAAAAATCATATTTCTGGAAAAAGAAGAAGGTAACTTTTCTCAGGAGAAAGTCCTAATGAAGAGCCTGAGTGCACCATCATCAATACATCATCATGACGACCAAAATCATGGGTAACACTCAGAACCTGTACTTTAGTAGTTTCTACCTTTATCATGGTTTGTCCATTGGATTCGATAGAAGGGATATCTCTATATTGCTTGTTGATTTATAACTACTGTATGTAATTTGGTTTTGGAATATTTGGACTCAATCAGTTAGGTATAGTCCTGATTTTTTATGAAAAGTTTATAGTATGTCGCACAACATGTCTGGTACCATTTATGTATTAAAAGAAACCTAATAATGTCGTTTATTGAATTTCATTTAATATCGTTGGATACTGTGTAAATATTTATTTCTTGTAGGTTTTTATTCATTTCAAGAATTGGTATAAATCACTAATGATGGGCCCTATTGATGCGAGGGTACCCATCAGGGAGTTATCTCACCTCCACCCTCAACCCAGGCCTCTGTCCAGCTAGAAAGCGACAAGGGGAGAGTAAAAATTTACCAGATGGTGAGTCAGAAGTTGAGTGCCATTTATCATATTAATAACTGTCATTCTGTTGGTGTTACCTTTTCCTTTATTCATATAAATGCTAATATTTTTAAATGATAACACCTTCAGGGCTTCTGTCTGTGTAAAGATCTGAGATATTTCATTCTTGTCTTCGGTGCAAAAGGTATTCAAGTTCCCTTTGTAAACCCTTTCGGAGTTCAAAATAGTGAAGGGCATGGTTTCTCTCTTGATTTATATATGTTCGGTATAGCTTCGTCTGATTTCCTATAGTGGTTGGAAAGAGGGGATTCCTGAGTTGTACTCTTGACTTTCTAGTCTGACTATTATGTGTAAAGACTCCTTTGAAGATTACTCTACAAGACTTTTGTCTGTCTAAGAAATAATGTAATGATTGTTGGATGCTTTTATTCAAATCCTTTCTCCACTCTAGTCTCACCCTAGCTTGCAATTTATTTGCAGTGGCTATTGTCTTAAATTGTATATTCAGTTTCAAATGTCCATGTAGTCTGAATTACAATTATGCATTGTATAAAAAGGGACTTATAAGATTCCAAGGTTTATACTATGTAAATCAAACAGGCATTTCATGTTTTATATATATATATATATATATAACACCATAAGAATCTTCCACAACATTTTGCCTTATTTCGAGGTTTTTTGTGAATACTGTGATTCTGTAGCTTTCTCACTGTAGGATTCAGAAGTGTATTTTCTTCCTTTCATTTTTTTGATTTTTCATGAGTATGATTGAAAGTCCATTTCACTTTAAATGTTTTCGTATATTTCATTGCAATCAGGCTATTACAATTTCTGGGACAATTTATACTTCTTAGTTAACAAAGCTTGCGAATTTACCAGATATTTGTAAATCTATTTTGGGGGTTCCAAAATAGTCCTTGTATTCA